>MDKI01189724.1:0-10912 GCA_005239505.1 Nicotiana paniculata
GGTGGGGCAGAAAAATGAAAAAACAGAAAATTGAAATTACAAGGTAAAAAATTATTTTTTTTGCGGGGATAGGGGGTAGGGTAGTGGAGTGGGTGATAATGAAAAAAAAAACTAAAATTTGAAAAGAAAACCTTTTTGGAGAGAGAGAGTGGAGTGGGTAGGCGTGGGTGGGTTTGGGGGTGTGGGATGGGTTGGTGAAGGTGGGGAAGGTTGAAAAAGAGTTTTGGAAAATATTTTTCCTCTCTTGACAAAGAAAATATTTTCCTCCAATTAAAGAAAAATAACTTCATAAGAAAAATATTTTCCAAAACATTTAAGCTAACCAAGAAAAATTTTCCAAAATTTTTTTCCTTTCATACCAAGCACACCCTAAATATAGTTGACAATATACCGCAATTGATCTTTTCAAAGATTTGCTGAACAGCACATTTTGCCTAAGGTTTGGTTGTTTTATATTTCTACAGATCACACAATCTTTATATTGTTGGTGTCCAACTACCGAATCGTACGGCATCAATATTGTTCATTAAACTATACTTGCTATGGTGATTCTATTAAAGTTGGATTGAAAAACAAGCGGTTCCAATTAGAGGTATTCATAGTTCGATTTGAGTCGTTTGTTTCCCTAAAAAGAAATAAAATCAAGTAAATCGATTCTTAAAATATTGGAACCAAATCAAACCAATTAAGTCGGTTTTTTAGCAATTCGATTTTGTTGGTTTTTATCGGTTTTTCGGTTATTTATCTTCTTTTTTTCTTATATATGAGAAATACACTACCAAACACATTCTGGCGACTACATTTTCAACGTAACACTATCAAACCAATTGCTCTTTGAGAAATCTATCATTTACCATAATATATTGTTGATAATTGAATCAGATAGTGATGAATAATTTAAGTACTCAATTAAAAATCGATTACTTTAAACATAAAACAATTCTTATACTTAGCAAAAGCAAACTACCAATCAAACTCGAATTTTAAGGCAAAGAATTGGATTATTATAATAGCAAAGAACTAGACTTAAAATACAAATGACTAATATGTACCATAACATTTTAGAAACTTTATATAAAAATATACATATATATATAGGTGTAATAATAAATTTAAATAGCTACTTCTATAGTCGGTTTGGTTTGGTTTTTCGGTTATTTTTTTTATTAAAACCAAAACTAAATCAAATTTGATCGGTTTTTAAAATTCAAAACCAAAACCAAATCAAACCTAAAAAGTATCGATTGTTTTGATCGATTTAATTCAATTTTCGGTTTGGTTCGATTTTTCGAATTTTTATGAACATCCGTAGTTCCAATCAACAAATTTACTAAATTGGAACGGAATTCACAGACAAAATAAAATTGAATTTAGACCTGTCTTAGACTAAGTAATGATAACCTCAGGGGATAATTCTTGGTTCATGACAAAAAAAGAAAAGAAAAGAAAAAGTTTGATGTAATCTAACTTTGTACAAAAAGTATAATACATTATCGGTGTACAAAAATTAAAGTAAAATAGAAAATAATGCTTGAAAAAAGTCTAAGAAACTTAAAATAGTTGACTTACTGGTCTATTTAAAGGAGATGTTCACAAATAAACTTATTTTTTATGCTTTATTTACTGGTGTTCCCTAAGAAGTTCCAAATTCTCTTAATTGGTGGTATAAATTTTTTCGTAAATATTACACGTGCTTCATGTTGAAAACATAATTGAATAAATAAAAGCGTATTCTCTTCTTACTGGTCTATCGTTATCAGGAGATGTTCACAGCAGGGACAGATACAACAACAAGCACTTTAGAATGGGCAATGGCGGAGCTTCTCCACAACCCTAAAACTCTCCAAAAAGTCCAAGTTGAGCTAAGAAAAGTCATCAATCCCACAAAGAAGCTAGAAGAAAAAGACTTGGACAGACTCCCATATTTAAATGCAGTGATCAAAGAAACCCTAAGGTTACATCCTCCACTTCCATTCTTAGTTCCACACATGGCAATGGATTCTTGCACCATGTTAGGGTATTACATACCAAAAGAAACCCAAGTTCTTGTTAATGTTTGGGCTATTGGTAGGGATCCAAATACTTGGAAAGACCCATTAAAGTTCAAGCCAGAGAGATTCTTGGAACCTAATATGGTTGATTATAAAGGTCAGCATTTTGAGTTTATACCATTTGGTTCTGGTCGAAGAATGTGCCCTGCAATTCCACTTGCTTCTCGTGTGTTGCCATTGGCTTTAGGGTCAGTTTTGGAAAAGTTTGATTGGGTTTTAGCTGATGGGATGAAGCCAGAAGATTTGGACATGAATGAAAGAATGGGAATTACTTTAAAGAAAGCTATTCCATTGAAGGCTATACCTATTGCATACGAAGGGTAACAAGGAATAATCACTTGAATTAAAGAAAACACTTCAATGTGTTTATAAGGCTAATGCTAAGATACTATATTGTGATGAGAAAAAAAGCCTGTGTAAAAAGAAAGAATAAAGAGAAGTTGCAGTGTAAATTGTAAATGTCTCTCTTTGAGCACGAAATTAAATGCAGTGTTTTTGGCTTTATTCTGGGATGTCGTTATATACATTTATATGCATACCAGATGCCCATGTTGTCAAACAAAGAGAGTTATGTATAACGGTAGCCCGATTAGAAGGCGTTCCGTGTTCATGCAGGGCTCGGAAAAATTAAAGGTCGTACCCCAGGGATGTGACGTAGATATTCTATCCTAATGCAAGCATTAGTGGTTGCTTTCATTAGAACCCGTGACATATAGATCACACGAAGACCATTTTACCATTGCTCCAAGGCTTCTCTCAAAGGGAGCTATGTGTACGTATCATTATATCAATTTGATAAAGCAGCCCTAGACATATCTTTTAGGGAGAAAAAAAAACATAATTGTGCAAGATTTAAGAGAAATTTACAGAATCCTAGCAGACTAGCTAGTTAATTAAAAAAACCCAGCAGCTAAATAGTTACACCACTACAAAAAAAAAAAAGAAAACCAATTACCAACAAAAAAAAAAATTGTTGGTAAATTGATCAAATTGGTTGGCAATTTGAATTACTAACAGATTACCAACGGATATTGACCCGTTGCTAAAAGGCTCGATGATAAATTTACCAACCATATTGAATTTGTTGGTAAAATTACCAACTAAAAATTAGTTAGTAAACACCAAATAAATTTGTTGGCAATTTTTTAATCTTGAGTCCAAGATTTTCGTTGGTAAATTTACTAACCAAAATTCAGTTGGAAGTTCGTTAGTAAATTTACCAACAGATAGAAATTGAGTTAGTAAATTAATTTTTCATTATTTAAATTGTGTTTGTAACTGCTTGGTAAATATAGTAACAAGAAAAATTCCATTAGTATTCCGTTAGCAACTATACTAATGGATACCAACTTGGTTGGTAACCCGATAGTATATTTTTAAAAATACATTGGCAATCGGTTGGTAATTTTGTCTATGGAAAAGTTCTGTTTAGTAAATTGTTGGTAATTTACAAACAAATTTCAAATTCGTTAACAAATATGGTTATAATAATTGTATTAATATTAATTTAAATCTTTAAAAGATCCAAAAAAAAAACGTAAACAAAATAAAAAATATACTAGAACTTTATAAATAATAATATCTATCATGAAGTTGAAAAAAGAATCCAAGACGTGTCTAACATAAAAGAAGCTAACATAAATCTAAATACGACTCGTGTCATTTGGAAACGAGTCATGTGTACGAGAAGGCGGTGTAGGTAAGCCACCTATGAGGACCGACAGATGATTTGGAGTAGTTGATCAACTTGCTCACGCACCTCTTGCTGCATTTCGTGTCTCATTTCTTCACGCATTTCTTCTCTCATTTATTGTCTAATCTCTTCTCTGATCTTTGATCTCATCTCATGCTTCATCTCTTCCTTAATTTCTTGCAAACGATGTCCTACACATTCACTCACCCGAGCATTAAAGTCTAGATCTTGAAGTGGAGATATCGAGCTGGAGGAAGCACCAACATGCCCATAGAAAGGAGCTTGAGAACCAAGACCATAAATGCACGTCTTCTTAGCACTGACTTCCTCCAAATAAATTTATGAGAAATCAACTTCAGGAGGCTCATTGGACCCATCTTCAAGCTGAGACGCAGATGCAATTTTAGACATTATGGCGTCCTGAACAAAAAGAAAATTATATAAACTCTATAATAATAACTTTGACAGAGAAAACATCAAGAACACAGTCATAAAGACAACAAAACTGAAAATTCAAATGTCAATAATAACACCTTAAAGACAACTGTTTTGATGTAGACAACAGTGTTCCTACAAATTGCATTACTTGTTTTCCATCCAGCAGAATTTAAATGAAAACTCTGCACAACATTCACCGTGTAAATATCATTTTACAACTCTCTGTTTCTAGAGCTGTTCGAAATAGCATTTCACTAACATGTGAAGACGTAGAGTCAGAACCAATCATGGGTACAGAATGTCATGACACTCAATAATCCTCTATGATGACTGATGCAGAAAAAATATATTTCGAAAGACTTTCACACACATGTGTGCGTGCATATATTTCTTTTGTGAACAATGATTGCACATGAACAGATGCAAGGAAGAGAGTCAATTGAACACGGCCATAAAGGCAACAAAAATAAAAACTCAAATGTCAATAATAACACCTTAAAGACAATTTTTTTGATGTAGACAACAGTGTTCCTACAAATTGCATTACTTGTTTGTCATCAATTTATTATACTTTCAGATAAAGAAGTAATAATTATCAACAGTGACATGTTATATAGATTATATGTGCAAATTTATAAAATCTCAAAGGTAAAGTAATATGGAAGTCTAACTCCTGTTCAGAAATCCAACAGATTTTGTTATTCTATAGATAAATAACTACCAAGAGAATGCAGTACTCTCTTGGGCAAATGTGTCCAACCAAGAAACGTAACATGAGGAATTCAGACAAATTTGACACAAGGAAAACTAATACCTGCTGGAATGCTGGAGATTTGGTAACAAAGTGGAGAAGGTTGCTAGGATTCCGGATACAAGAAATGCCACGAACCCGTATAGGCATGGGACTAAGATCGAGTAGCCACTCAACAGAGACCTTAGTTTGGACATCTTAAAACTGCCTGTATTGAAGTGTGAAATTCAAGGATGCCATTTCCCTCTTTACGAGCAGCAGTAACCACTCCAACATATGCTCGGAAGAGTAGAAACAAGCTTCTACATGAATCTTAATGAAGTTTTGTACTTGAGGCTAACAACTTGCACTAGAAGTTGGTATTTTCTTTGTTCAGAAAAAATTACTTTTCTTTTCCTTTTCCCAATTAGGAAACATAAGGAGTTTCAGAAGCTGGAGATATATGCAAGAATCTGGCATCCAAGTAAAACGCGATACGTCTTAATATGTTAAACCCCAATTACGAAAGTACAGAGACTATCAATTCCAGGATGATATGGTTGTCTTCAAGAATAATATCCCACGTGCTTAATAATTGATAAACATCCACACATTTAGTGTTGGGAAGAGCGTGAAGCGAGGAAAAACGACAACCCCCATTTTACGAGAAGCGAGAAGTGAAGCGCTCGCTTTTTTGAAGTGAAGCGGGATTTTAAAAAAAATTAAAATAAATACTGCAAAGAGGAATTCTATGTTAAAAACTAGAAAAACTGGGCAGTAATTTTCTGAGAAAGAATCGAAGGTAAAAAAAAAATCGCCAGCATTTCGCCGCTTTTTGGACGTTTAGAAAGAAGAAGAAGAATAAGAAGAATAAGAAGAAGAAGAATGAAAATTAAAAGTGCATAACATACCTGTTGAAAATCATAACGCATATATATCGCGAAGGCAACAAACTGGCTGATCACTTAGCTAATTATGATCTTGATGTAGGTCCATAAAGAAAAGCACATTTACTGCATCTCAAAGGAAAGCCACTGCCTAGTTCTTTGGCCACGCTACTGACTGACTTTGGGAGCTACATTTGGAAGGCTCTCACAATGGCATATGCACTGTACTCTATATGTATAGTTTTCCAGGATGTGATTCATGGGAATGATACATTCACATTATACTGGACATCGCTACATCCTAGGAAGGTACACTACATTATCATAAAAGAAACCCATTGTGCTATAGACCTGGACAACTTGAAGTTTCAAATGTGGGAGGTAATTCAAAGGATATTTACCAAATATGGGGAGTTAAAAAATGACATAAAAGGATGCAATGGAATCTCAAGACGATTTTCAAAAAATCAACAAGGGATCACACAAAACAATACACGAATATCAATGAACTAAAGGATGTACTATTTTCATTTGGTTTAGTGCTCAAAGTTTGTGCTACTCTTTCAAGCCAAACAATGAAGATGTCAAAAAATTATTCAAAGAACTACAAGAATCTGACCAGCTCTTGGCAGAAGAAGAATCAAATTTGGAGACTGAGGGCGCTCACGCGATTTATATCCATATGGCTAGTTTATATTCTGTTTCGTTTATACTGTTATAGGCTACAAGTTTCTACATTTCTTAGTTCAAACTCTAAGACCAATTTTGGGTACCACTCACTCAAAATTGGTCATAGGAGATATGTAATCGCAAGATAGGTGCTTTACTTTTACATGTCAATAAATGACATCCAAGCTATAGTAACTTACATAAGTGCTCTTAGATTTCAGGTCCACAAACTCCTTGTTCGCCTTGACATGTATCTTCTTCAGAAGCTCATGTGGATGAGGTGGTCTTCCTAGTTCTTTATCCTAGAATTTACGTTCACTATATTAATACATAATTACTAGCTTTGGAGATATTATAACTTGGCTAATGAATAAGGAATATACCAGTTGTCTTGCATGTTCTCGGTGACTTCTGGAGCCCCTGTATGGCGTGGGGTACCGGACCCTCACCACCTTTATCACTTAGCCGATTCCTTAAGCATTGCACGGACTTGGCTTTAAAATCCTCAATCTCCCAGTGAGGCTTCAAGCTCTCCCAAATAGATACTGGAATATTTTTGCGCTTCTTCTCACAATTTCTTGCTTCAGATAACATACCCTTGTATCGTTATGCACATTTTCTCATAAACTTATCCTTTATGGAACCTTCAATTGCAGTGTTCCACTGAAATCGTTTCTGTTTGAGAAGATCAAATAAAAATAACACAAGATATTGATAACAACAACAACAACAACTTACCGAGTGTAGTAAATCCTCGACTCAAGAAAGATAAAGGAACTCCAAATATTATCGATCTTATAATATTATAACTTTACCTTAAACTCTTCCCAATAGAAGTCTTTTGTCTCTGGTGTAACAGACTTCCAATTATGTCCTTCATGATCCAGTTTCTCCTTAAAGATTTTTGTGACAGACCGAGCGACGTCATTGCCCGGCTCCAGTTGGCTAAAGTAAATAATAAATTAATTATTTTTTACTCCATTCCATTTAAGGCTTTCATATTCTTTCAAGAAGCATTTGAGATGCACTGATACACACCAGATAAGCACGAAACAAAATAAAAAAAATATAAATAGGTTACACTTGTACTCTTACCCTCCAGGGACAGTTGTAATTGGGATATGGTTACCACCAATTGTGCTTGACGAACTTGTTGATCGGATTTCATCTCCAGGTGTACCAAAATCAGAAGAAAAAGATGGTAAGGATCTGTTTATAGTTACATCCAAATGTGGTGTTTCTATAACTGGAGGTTCAGGTGACTGATTAGATGTGGGACTCAACATCTCAGTGTGTTTTCATTCTTGTTTTCAGCATATCTATGTGCTCCACCTCCCCTAGGTGCCATATCTGCGATTCCAAAGTCATATGTAGATGAACAAATAACATAATTAATGAATCATGGTCAAATCTAATTAGATACAGTAATTAATATATTATTCCAAGAGTAATTAAATGATGCATTACTCCAAGAATAAAATGCTCTGAAAAAATAAGGCATACAAGTATTAATCTAGACATGGCAGATTCAAAAGACAAACATCTAAGAAGGAACAAATTTACTTTATAAGTATTTCTTACTGCACTTGCAAAATACAACTACTACTACTCACAAAATGAGAGCGAGGGTAATCGGTCAAACAAGCAAGCGAAAGAACTTTTAAATACAAATACTTAAGTTAAAAAAACAAGAACCCATAAAATCTGAATCTAGGAACTTTTTCTTAAAAATTAAAATTAAAAATAAATTATATACTATGTTTCATTCATTCAGACTCTATAATTGAAGAGATTGAAGCACTTTGACTCTATTCACTGTCATTTTCATCATATAGCTCTTCATCCTCATTATCCTCATCCTCACCTTCGTCCGATCCAAATTCAACATGAAGTTCTACCTCATCATCTAAATCATCATCCTCGTCTCTTATGTTTATGAATTCACCATTTGGATCATTCAGGAGAATAATTTCATTGTCAGGTACCACACCAAATGTTAAACCATCTTCCTCAGATTGGAATGGCTCAACACCATCTGTCGGAGTTGACTGTGAAGATGATGGAGGCATGTCCACAAAACCCCGTTCTTTTACTTTGCACACAACCCACCACTCACTCTTATCACGTCGTAATCTAGGATAAGTTGTATAATACACTTGAGACGCTTGCATTGCCAAAACAAATGGTTCATACTTCTTTAATTTCTTTTCATGGTTGATATCCACAAGTTTATATTGTGGGTGAATCTTCATTCCTGCCTTTGGTGTGGGATGAAACCACTCGCACTTAAATAAAACAGTTCTCTTTATATACTCAATACCTTTGTACTCCAATTCAAGGATATCAGTTAGCACACCATAGTAGTCACTATCATCTACACTATAATTAGTTTCTTTTATGCATACACCGCCTGTTGTTAGATGCTCTAGAAGAATTGGGGCTTTTAGTGTGAAAGTAAAGCCGTTGACAATATAACCAGTCCATGGTTGTGCTGTTCGACACGGACCTTCTGCAAGGGCCTTGATGAACTGATTATCTATATGGACTCGTGCCTATAAAATAAAAATAATTAGGGTTTCTCATAAGTAAGGTAAGTATAATTGGAAGGATATTGTACAAGTACCCACACATCTTTTAAACCATGATGCAAAATCTTCATCAAGTTTCTTATCCACTTCCTTCTCCGTAATTTGTGGGAATTTTGACGAAGGGAGTCAATAAAAATCCTTTGAATCACATCCAAGAAAATATTAAATTACGGTTTTGATGATTTTGCTAATCTACAAATAAAAACAAAAGCTTGAAGTCTTACTCAATATATGGGTGTACTTCTGGGCAATTTAATAAAATATAAATATGAGCTGCATCAAGTTCTTCTTCAGTCATATATCTTTGTTTACATCTCCCAAATGCTTTACCTGGATAGGTAAATATAGAAAGATTACCATCGCGTTCATCCCTTTCACTTATACCACCATCATTATTCCAAGGAACTTTCCTTTGCCTTGTGTAAACATGAGGTTCGACGTAGTGTGAACAAAAAGATGAAGTTTCCTCAACTAAATACGCATTGCATATTGATCCTTCAACTTGTGCCTTATTTCGAACATTATTTTTCAATTTCTGAAGGTTCCTGGAAATTATAAGCTCAAATTGCGAGTCATTCATGATGATGAAAATGAAGTGCTTGACTTAACCCTACCAAACTTATTATTTTACATGAAGTTTTGGTGGTCATAGTTCATACTTGTAAGTTGTAACTCTAACTGTAGTCTCTGTAATGCTCAGATTCTATTTTGATCCTAATTTGTTGTTAAGGCACTCATATAATTTTGAATCTCATTCAAAGATCAATGGGAACTCAAAAATGACGTTCTTAGATAAGAAAAAGGGCGACTAAAATAAAGCAAGAACACACAAGGTATATCAAGTCTAAGTGAACATTTTCACACTTCCATATATGAGGTTCACACCCCACACAAGATCCAAAGTAATCAATGTTGTATTCTGTTCATATCAATTGAAACAAATAAATAAAGGTATGAATTTGACCTAGGGCAGTAAACAGATACAAGCAGAAACATAAAGATACAAGCAGAAACATGAAATTTTACCTCTCAAATGGGTGCATCCATCGATATTGCACCGGACATGCTATCCTTGCTTCATAAGAAAGATGCACGGGAAGATGTTCCATTGAATCAAAGAAGCTGGGAGGGAATATACGCTCCAATTTACAAAGAATTTCAGGTATTTCTTGTTCAAGTCTAACCATATCATCTTCCCGAATTGCTGTTGAAGTGAGATCCCTAAAGAAAAGGCTCATCTCAGCAAGGGGTTCCCAAACATTTTGTGGTAATAGATCACGAAACGCAATAGGGACTAATCTTTGCATGAATACATGACAATTGTGTCTTTTCATACCAAACAATTTATGTTTTTTCATGTCCACACACCTTCCCATATTTGAGACATATCCATCTGGAAATTTCAGATTCTCCACCCATTCACACAACACTATTTTTGACTTCTTTCTAGTGTGTAACAAGCTTTCGGATATTCGTCACCAACATCATGTAATTCAGGGCGTCGACATAACTCTTTCAAGTCTTCTCTAGATTTGGGGTTAAATTTTGTTTTACCATCTACGTCTAGCACTTTGTTGAACACATTATCGAAAAGTTTTTCTCGATGTGCATAACATCTAGATTGTGTCGAATCAGATTTGTACTCCAATACGACAAATCCCAAAATATGCTTCTTTTCTTCCAACAAAAAACTTACTAATTTTGCCATTAACAATATCAGCCCCAAGCTCTGTTACCCTTTTCAACCCCAATTCATTTATCTCCTTCAATATATCATCACCTAACCGTATCGGGGGAGGATGCGTTGTGACTACTTTATTCTTTCTAAATGAATTTCTATTATTTCTGTATGGATG
>MDKI01189784.1:0-11939 GCA_005239505.1 Nicotiana paniculata
AGCACATAAAATGCGAGGTATATAATGCTTAAAATCACGAATTCTAGCCACACATCACATGGCGCTGAAATGAGCCCTCGCTGGAACACCTCGGGAGGTGGTGGGGGTGCTGAATATGAAGGCATGTTGGGCTGACCTCTACTGAACTGACCTCTGCCCCTAACTGGGGCACCTCTAAAATCCCCGGAGAATCTGGGTCTCTTGCCCTCTTGACCCTGATCTCTACCTCTCGATCGATAGCCCTCAATCCGAAGAGCTATCTCGACCACCAGCTGATAGGGAGTCCCCATCTCCACCTCTCGAGCCATGTTGGCCCTAATACCGGAGTGCAGCCCTGCTAAAAATCTCCGCACTCTCTTAGCATCAGTAGGCAATATCATAAGTGTGTGGCGAGACAACTCTGAGAATCTAGCCTCATAATCTGTCACTGACATCTGTCCCTGCTCCACCTGCTCAAACTGATATCACAGCTCTTCCCTCTCAGAGGGTGGGATATAACTGTCTAGAAACATCTGAGTGAACTGCTCCCAAGTGATGGGAGGAGAATCTGCTGGCCTGCTGAGAATATAGGACTTCCACCATCTACGAGCTCTGCCCTCTAGATGGAAGGTCGTGAAGTCCACTCCATGGGACTCTAATATCCACATATTTTGCAGCCTATCCCTTCACATGTCAACAAAATCCTGGGCATCCTCACCTCGCTCACCCCCGAACACTGGAGGGTGCAATCAAGTCCATCTATCCAATAATTTCTGCGGATCGCCGTCCGCAGCTGGTCTGGGCTCAGGTGTTGCTGCTACAGGCTGGACCCCACCCACAGGCAGTGTACCCGGGGTATGATGTAATGCTGCTGCCTGACCTGCAGCCTGGGCGGTAGGAGTCTGCGCCCCCCCTCCTGCCTGAGATTTGGCAAGATCCGCTGGAAATAAACCAGCCTGGGACATGGTGTCCATAAACCGCATCATACGGCCCATGATCTCCTGGAAGCCTGGCGCCGTCATAAAGTCCGCTGGAGCAGGACCTGCTGGGGGCACCTCACCCTGCTCCTCTATAGTAGAATCCTCCGGTGGTGGTGCAACTAGATAGCTCAGGGGCGCCCTCTTCCCCTACCTCGGGCCGGTTCCCTCCCCCGGCCTCTACCACGGCCTTGAACAATTGAGGTAGCGGGCCTCCCGGGTCTGGAACATCAGATGCACGCGTCTTCACCATCAGTGAGAGAATAGAAGAAAGAAATTTAGTAAACCATTGACTGCACGATAGAATAAAAATAAGGAGAGGATTTTCCTAACACCCTATAGCCTCCCGAAGATAAGTACAGGCGTCTCCATACCGATCCGCAAGACTCTACTAGGTTTTCCCGTGACTTGTGAGACCTACGTGAGCCTAGTGCTCTGATACCTGTTGCCTTAGGTCAACATCTATCTCTGTATCACCTGAACTAACAGATCGTTGCCACTTTAAACCTTTCCGAAAATCATCCTTCTCGAGCCGTCAACATTGGAAACACCGACCCGATCTTGAACCACCACACACTGCGATCGTTAGCAGCCGCTTCTCCAACACTATCCCACAACATCCTGCCCCTAACGGAAAATTAAAGAAGATCATAACACCGACGAACTTAATACACTCAATCGAGGACGACGACATCACGTCGTAGATAAAAGTTCCACCACACTTGAAAGCACCAAGTCTCGTTACCCTATCAACCCAAACCTGAACATTTATAGTCCAATTGCCTTTCCTTCGCCAGAAATGAAATACCAAGTCTCTGAATCGCGCTTGAGTAAACTTCCTTTCAAGTCATTCACTACCTCGACACATGGGCAAGCATCCTACCGTCACCTCAATACTGTGCGATAACCAATCATGAGCATCACAACAATCTGCGCATAGCCTCAAAGCTCTCCGAAGTGTAGCTACTAAGCTGAAATGACATAATACCCTTCCGCAAGACGAATACGATAGCCCAAACAACCACGCAGGGAGAAACATCCTGCACCACATCTGTAGTACCTTACAACTTCTCACTTCCCGATTTATAACCAGCGCTTCCCGTCGCATATGATTTAATGGAAAGGAAATGAAGGCATAAGCCTCGAATGAAATCAAACTACACGATGAAGGATCAAGAAGGGAAGTACTCCTAACAGCCCTGTAGCCTCTCGAAGATAAGTACATATGTCTCTGTATCGATCCGCAAGACTCTAGTAGACTCGCTCATGACTCGTGAGACCTAAGTGAACCTGTAGCCTCTCAAATTCTCATTTTAGTAGTTTTGAAAATCATTTCCTCTCATTACATCAATTAGCAATTAATGAACTTTATTCAGTAAATATCGATGTCTTAATAAATTCAAATAATAATTAAATCCCAAAGTCATCCCAGAACCCGTGTCACAAGTGCATGAGCAATTTCTAGGAAACAAACGAGATACAATAACCGTCTGGAATACAAATGGGACAGTAAAAAAAATACAACACAATACTCTGAAGGAGACTCTACTAGCTGCGGGTCGTCTCGAGAAGTTTCCGCTCACATAAGTCCCCATATCAACCATTCCAATGCGTCAAGCTAGGCCACTAGATATGCATGTGCCTGTGCAACAAAAATGCACAACAAGTGTAGTATGAGTACGAAAAATAATGTGTACTCAGTAAGTATCCCGCCTAACCTCGAAGAGGTAGTGACGAGAAGTCGACTTTGACACTTATAGAGGTCAAATTAACATAATAAAGTGAGACACTAAGCATGGATGTCATAATTAATTAACAAATAACGACGGGAAGGAAAAACTTCTTTCATATAGACAAATTTTATTCTCCGTCATTTCAATTGACAACTTATATTTCCATGCCATTAAACGGTTCAATTTAAATTTTGTGCACAAGTCACATTTGATATTACAGACCTACTCCAACTTTTGGAATCAGAATCTGACCCCGATATCCAAAAGTCCACTTCTGGTCAAACTTCTCAAAAACCTTCAAATTTCTAACTCTAGTCAAATGACTCCAAAATGACCTACAAACCTCTGAATTCACATCCGATCGCGCTCCCAATACAAGAATCACCATACAGAGCTATTCCCAGACTCGGAATCCCAAACGGACATCAATAACACTAAAATGAACTTAATATCCAAATTAATGAAATTCTTCTAAAATGCTAACTTCCACAATATGTGACGAAACGCTCCCGGGTCATCCAAAACCCGATCAGAACATACGACCAAACCCGAATTCATCGTACGAGCCTGATGGAACCTACAAACACGGATTTAGAGGTTGTTTACTCAAAAATCCAATCTTAGTCAATTCCACCAACTTAAAGCTTCCGAAACGAGAATCTTTTTTACAAATCAATTCCAAACTCCCGGAATTAAATTATGGCCATGTGTATAAGTCCTAATACCTGAAGTGAAGCTACTCATGGCCTCAAACTGCTGAACAACGCGCCAGAGCCCAAAATGACCAGTCAGGTCGTTACAATGTGCGTTTCCTATGAGTAAAACCAAGAAAATCTGACTAGCAAATGCGTCTGCTAACAATAAACCTGAATGACCCAAACTAGGAAGTGTCTCCTGGATTTGAGATTGAGCTTGAGGAAAACTGAATTGAGCTTGATTAAACTAAAAATTGACCTTATTATCCAGGCGGGACCCCTGATTTAAAGAAAACTAAAGATTGATAAGTTAAGAAAAATAAATATTAACCTTTTTTTCCAAATCCAGACTTCCTTTTTTTCAATTATTATCCTCGGAGAAAATTCATCTTACTGGTTTTCTTACCTTAGGAGAAAAGTTCATCAGACTAAGACGTATATCCTAGGAGAAAGTTCATCATACTAGTGGTTTTTTCTTTTTTTTTGTATATTAGGAGAAAGATTCATCAGACTAAGATTTTGATCCTAAGAGAAAATTCATCAGACTAGGTCTTTTTTTTTGGTTATCTTAGGATAAAGATTCATCAGACTAAGATTTGATCCTAGGAGAAAGTTTATCAAACTAAGACGTATATCCTAGGAGAAAGTTCATCAGACTGGGTTTTTCTATCTTAGGAGAAAGATTCATCAGACTAAGATTTCTATCCTAGGAGAAAATTCATCAGGCTAGGTTTCCTATTTTAGGAAAAAAAATTCATTAAACTAAGATTTTCATTGGGAGAAAATCTATCAGAATAGGACTTTTTATCCTAGGAGCAAAAATGGGAAGAGCAATGGCCAAATTTATGCACACTAGCAAGACAAATAAAAGCAAAGATTTGAGAAACTTCCTTTTGTCGGCTCTTCTCTTCTCTTCTTTTTTTTTTTGAACCACTTCCTTGCACTGCTTTGTTCCTGTTTCAAACAAAGAAAATTTTGTCAGTTTTGAAAGTGGTGGTCGGTTTGTGGCCTTGAGTCTTGGGCATCTTGGCTTTTTTTCAATCAGCTTGAGATAGTTTCAAGAGACTTTTGCTCTACATCAACCCCGATTGATTTAAACCCAGTAGCATTTGTATTTGTGGCTCAATCCATGTTATCCCGACTGGAGATCTTTGCTTAGGTGACTTGTTCTGATGTCTTGAATGGCTTATTGATTTTTGAGCAATTTGTTTGTCAGAGAGATTCGCAACTGGGTATGCGCCTTTTGCATGATATGCACACTTCATAGTCTCTATTAGATACCACAGAGAGTCCATGATTAACCTTAAGGTTATATTTGCTTGCTTTATCCAAGTAGGCTGACAAGAGTCTTCTAGGGGAGGGGTGGCTTTGCAAGAATCCTCAATGCATGTTGACTGTAAAAACTGAGTGTGCTGGCCAAATTTACTTTATTCAACTGAAAAGCTGGTAGCAAATTTTGGACTTAGAGTGAATGACACAATGATGCACAGAAACAAGTATTAACTAGAAATTCCCCTGTCATAAGGACAAAAGGAAGAGTTTTTTTTATTTTTTTTTAATTTTTTTTTGCGGTAACTAGCCTTATTGATCATGACATGAATTTTGGAATCAATGGCCTGATCTATCAAACAGATCTAGTCTTTAGTTTTACCATTCTTATGACCTTTGAAGTTGGGTTTGTCCGTTCCAATCCTTTGCTTCAGCTTCACGACTCACTTTTGACTAGTGGTGCCCTGAGGGATTTTCACCAACAAGCCTCTCTCATTTATTTATCTCTACTTACCATCGCCTTACAGTGCCCGTGAGGGTTTTCACTAGTAAGACTCTCTCATTTTCTTTTATTTTTCTTGCTTTCTTGTGTGAGAAATTTGACAGCGTTTTATGTCGCATGACAACAGTTGCTCAATGCATGCTTATCTTGGCATTCTTGAAGACATATCAAGAGGTCTTTATTTAGAAGGTTTTTGGATAGGGTTTGAAAGAAGGACCGACATGAAGGCTCAAAGTAGACTCAAAATGAAGGGGTTGTAGACTTACAAATCTTGGAATCGACTCTTTTAAAAGTAAAAATAAAATATTTGCCCAGTTTAAGATATTGGGGATTTTTGGATTTTTTTTGAATTTTTATTTAGTTGGACGAACCGTGTAAGCCTGCCTACGTATCGTTTTTGAAGGAATCAGGTCTAACATAGTTTAAACATCTGACCTTACTTTTTTTTCATCTTTCTTTCTTTTCTTTGTCTTTCTTCTTTTCCTTTTTCTTTTTTTATTTTTATTTTTCTTTCTTTATGCTTCTTCTTCTTCTTTTTTTCTTTTCAAAACAAGTTGCTCCAACTTTTATTTTCTGGGGGCATGGACCTTTGACTATTCTTTTATTCTTCTTCCTTTTACCTGAACTTTCTAAAAATTTCCCCAGTTTGTACTCTTGGGACATGGACCTTTCTTTTATTTTTCATTTTTCTTATTTTTTTACTCTTGTCTCTAAACTTTATTCCAAAAGAGGGTGGTCAAAGAAAATAACACAGGCTCAAAAGAGGTAACAAAGGGTATAAAGTGTTTGGGTAGCAGAAAAAGGGCCAATTATAGTATCCTTTCATGATCACAACATTGATAAGAATGTTTGTCTTCTTGATGTGTCATGGTCGAAAGACACTTTCCATTCATTAACGTCAAACTTTCAATCAAGCTTCAATTGATTAAACATTCTCAATCCCGATCTTTACAATTATTTGAAGGTGAATTTTACTCGACCTTAATTCGAAAGTATTTCAACTCTGTATTCATCCTCAAAAGTGTTTTGTTCTCAGTTATCCAATTCAAGCTTTAATCAATTTTCTAATATCTAGGCAAATTTCAGCATGCATGTCATATCACTAAAACTAGATGGTAAAGGACTAAGCATGGAATGATACAAAAGGATAAACTACATTTCATTGAGTAAACAACAAGACAAACAACGTAAAACCCAAGTTACAACCCTAAAATAACCCGGATAATGAAAATATCAACAAAACAGATAGACAAGACTCACACAAACAGAATAGAGAGGTAGAATGGTTTGACTCAATAAAACAAATAAAATATGGATCACAACCCTGAAATAACCAAGATAATAGAAAAAACATCAAAACAAGCTACCAAGATTCCTTCCTATTGAGGAGGGAATGACTTTTCAATTTCTAAGCTTGACATTTAGCCACAAATTTGCTCATCAGAATCAACATGGCCTTCTCCAATTTCAGTCGGAAAGTTCACGAGATGATTCTCATACTCCATCATCATGTATCATCCCCACAAAGTGTGCATCATCATGTGCAGATAAAGCGGGATATTCTGGGTCTCACTGCTTGGATCGCAATCAATATTTCCTGGATCATCCTTTCTATTTCTCTTTTCAAATCCCGACAGCTTTCAACATTGTTCCCCTGGGCATTGGAATAGTATTCACACCTTTTAGAAGGGTCAAAGCTTCTGCACGTGGGTCCACATGATTTGGTGGAATAGGTGCAATCATGTCATAATGCATTAATTTCTCAAACAAGCTTGCATAAGACTCTCCTATTGGTGTAAACTTATAATTCAACCTTTGTTCCCCACTCCCTGGTGGAGATTTGCGGTGCTCGTGCTCGCCTTTTGGGGTGTTTTGGTGGCTGGACAACATACTGAGTTAGAGCAACATAGTATTGAGGGTTCTGAGGTGGATAGTAGTGCTAAGGGGAGTCATGGGAAACCTGATGAGGTTGCTTATACCTTCGAGATCTTCTCCTAGGACCTCTTCTCGACCCTGAAGTCATCATGGTTTCTTCATCCTTCTCATTCATGTCACTAAAATTATCAAATTCAATCTCGACAGCCTGGGTCAAGGCTTTGAGAACTGCTTGACTTATAATTCTGCCTGTCTTAAGGTAATTTTCAACCATTTCCCCCATTTTTATTGTTTCCGATAAGGATTTTCCCATCGTAGACATCTTTTTTTGAAAATAATCTGGGTCTTGATCCTGAAGGAAGACAGTGATAAGCTCGTGGTCATCCATGGGTGGCTTAACTCTACCTCCTTGCCCTCTCAATTTAATGGCATATTCCCTGAAACATTCAGTTGGTTTCTTCTTCAGATTTGAAAGGGACTTACGGTTCGCGACGATGTCGATGTTATATTGGAACTGTTTGACAAAGGCCTGGGCCTTTTCAGCCCAGACATACCAGCGAGATGTGTCTTGATCCATAAACCATTTGGAGGCTACACCCGTAAGGCTTTCCGCCAAAATAAGCCATCATCAATTATTCCTTTCTTCCCGCATCTCTTAGTTGATTGCAATACCTTTTCAGGTGGGCTGTGGGGTCTCCATGTCCATCATACTTTTCAAATTTTGGGAACTTGAAACCAAGTGGAAAATGAACATCGGGGAACATACATAGATCCTTGAAGGCAATACCTTTCTGACCTGCCAACCCTTGCATGTTTTTCAACTGTTGTTCTAAGCTTTTCAGTCTTTGGGTCATTTCTTCCTATGCCATCTTTCGGGAAGGCTTATAAATCTTTGCAGGAATATCAAATAGGTATAAGTGGTACTCAATAGAGTGGTATTGTTCTTGCTGGGTAGAAAATTGCGACTCTTGAGTTTTCTTCTGCACCACTGTTGGTTGTGGGACAGTGAAGATAGACATAACATCAGCGGTTGTCTGATTGGTTGTCAATGGCAAACTTTGAGAACATGCAACTGAGGTTCAAGTTGTGGTCGTACAATTGGGATAAATACTGAACTCAGGTGGATAGGATTTATTAGACAATGAGACCGGAATGGTAGTAGTCGAGATGGGTGTGAACTCTGGGAAACCATGAACAAAAATGGGCGGTCCTTGTCCATTGGACCATGCTTGACACATTTCAGTCATTTTCTGTTTCAGTACTCTATTTTCCTCAACCAAAATAGACTCTTGTTGAACCCTCTGACCCTGTCTTATGACCGCTCGTAACAATTTTGATGTCAGTTGTCATTTTTCCCTTTGTGTTGTCAGCTTACCATAAACTGACCACCTCAAAATTTCTTCACAATTCAAAACAAAAGACACATTAGAATGGACTCAGTCGGTCCTTATTGTTATCATTCTTCTTCTTTTTCTTTTTTTTCTTTTTTTCTTTTTGAAATCATTTGATCGAACCTGATGTGGGTTGCCTACGTATCATGACGCCGCATGAATCAGATCTTGCGTAGTTCAGGAAGATAAGGAATAAAGGAAATAAACTAACTCAATTTTTGAATTTTGAATTTTTTGGTTTTTAATTTTCGAAAGAAACACTTATAAAGAAGAAAGAAAATATTTTTTGATTTCGATTTTCTTTTTTTTTTCATTCTTTTTTTTTTTTAGGGAATTTCAAAAGAAAAACTTCTAAAGAAGAAAGAAATTGTTTTTGGATTTTTGGACTTTTATGTTAAAATTATGAAAGAAAGACTTCTAAAGAAATTATTTTTTGAATCTTGAATTTTCTTTTAAATTTTCGAAAGAAGAAATTCTAAAGAATAATGAAAATATTTTGGATTTTTAGAAGAAATTAAAAAAAATATTTGAATTATTTTTTATTTATTTTTTAAATTGGGGTCTCAAAGAAAGACTTTTCTAAAGAAGGAAGAAAAGGAAAATATTTTTGGATTTATGAAAATTGGGGAAAATAAAAAGGTAGAAAATACTTTTTGGGCTTTCGATTTGATTTGTCTTCTTTTTTCGAATGAAAGACTTCTACAAAGAAAATATTTTTGGGTTCTAAAACTTTTTTATCTTTATCTTTTATTTGTTTAGAATTTCCTAAGAAAAGACTCCTAAAGAAGGAATTAAAGGAAAATATTTTTTGGATTTTTTAAGAAATTTGAGGGCCGGAACCGATGAGGTTTGCCTACATATCTCACATTCAGTGAGGATCAGACCCGCGTAGTTCTGCCGGTTTTGACGGATTCGGGGATACATGACCTCTGAAAATATTCACTTATTTTCTTTCTTTTCTTTTAGACAGAGTTTCGGATTTCGAATACCTACCTCTCACTCTTGGTTTTTCCTTTTTTTTTTCTTTCTTTCTTTTTGATTTTCTTTCCCTGTTCTAGAAGCCGGTCAACATGCAATCCGAAACAAACAAATACGCAAGTAGCACATAAGATGCATCAGGATTTTCACTACCCGATTTACCCTCTGAAAGGCATCGTGACGGGCACCTACTCTTTACGACTAGGTAAGCCTAATTTCGGAAAAAGATATTAAATGGAAGCAATAAAAATAAAGACGGAATCAAGTAAATCTACAAATGAAACATCGCTACTTGGCGCATACAAAATACAACTTCCCAAAAACCTGGAATATTACTTTAGTCACAAGTTCTATCTCAAAGCGCTCTATAAAACGTAAGGAATTACATGAAATAAATCTATCTAAGTCTGGAATGGAAAGTGACTCTGTAACGACTCAGTTGGTCGTTTTGAGAGTTAGCGCCCCGATCCCCTAATAACTGCTTCTCCCATGTCTATTTCTGCTTTTTGAACTTGTCGGAACGTTGAGTGGTGAAATTCAAAGGGATTTAGGACACATAGTCCTTAAATGTGAAATTAAGCCTTAGAAATCGGGCCGTAGTTAGAACTATTTTAGACGAATCCGGAATGGAATTTCCGTCGACTCCGTTGGGTGATTTCGGGGTTAGGAGCGTGTTCGGAATGTGTTTTCGAGGTCTGTAGTAGAGTTAGGCTTGAATTGGCGAAAGTTAGAATTTCGGCGATTTCGGCCGATGGGTGAAATTTTGATATCGGGCTCGGAATGGATTTCCGGAAGTGACAGCAGGTCTGTGGTGTCATTTATGACCGGTGTGTAAAATTTGAGGTCATTTGGATGAGTTTTGACATGTTTCGGCATCGGATATAGATTTTGGAAATTTGATAAGTTCTTAGGCTTGAATCTATGCATAAATGATGATTTTGATGTTATGAGAGGTGTTTTGAAGGCTCGACTAAGTTTGAATGAGCTATTAGGATTGGCTGGCAGGTTTGGTTGAGGTCACGGGCGCCTCGGGTGTGCTTCGGGTGCTCAAACAGGCAAATTTAGCCTTAAGCTTATTGCTGGTTTTTTTGGTTTTACAACAGCAATCTATTTTTCATCGCGATCGTGTGAGTTTATCCGCGATCGCATAGGGTAAGCTGAGGCAGGAAAGAAATTGTTATATGCGATCGCACAAGTTGTGCCGCGATCGTAGTGTTTGGGCAGTCTAGTCTTCACGTTCGCATAGCCCATGTCGCGATCGCATAGAAATACTTTAGGTAGTGGAAGTTTTGAGTATTGTTGTATGCGGTCGCATGAAGCCAACCGCGATCATGTAGCTTTGAGTAGATAGGGTCCGCGATCGCGAGCTATACGCGGCGTTCGAGTAGAGGAATTTTAGGCGCGTGTTGGAATATTCTCCGCGATCGCAACTATACGCGATCGCATATAGAAAATAATTGGGCAGAACATTTAAAGACCCAAATTCGAGGGTTTGAACTATTTTCACATTTTTGAACTTGAGATCTCGGGAAGTGCGATTTTTAGAGAGTTTTGCACCTGGGCAACTTGGGTAAGTGATTTCTACCCGATTTAGACTAGTTTCCATGATTATACTCTTTAATCTAGCCTTTAAATTCGAAATTTTGGTGGAAAAATTTGGATAAACTTCCTAGGCCGAATTCTTGAGTTTTGATTGGGATTTTGACATCCGATTTGAGTAATTCTTATATAGTTATACTCGTGAGTTAATGAGTGTCCGAAAGTTATAATTTTTACCCGATTCCGAGCTGTGGGCCCGGGGGACCTTTTGGGAAAAACTCCTAATTTCGCGTATTAGCTTCGAACTAATTAGCTATTTTGATTCCTTAAAGTGATATTTATATTATGCAATCGAATTGATTAGATTTGGACCACCCGGAGTCGGATACTCGTGGTAATAGCGTCGTTTTGAGTTGAGTAGCGCAGTCGAGGTAAGTGGCTTGCCTAACTATGTGTTGGGGACTTCCCCTTTAGGTTGTCTTGATACTGTTTTGTTATATGGGTGCCGTGTACGTGAGGTGACGAGTGCGTACACGGGCCATTGTTGCTAAAACCCTATTTTTCCTTCCATGACATACATCATTTTTATTCGTATTTCCCTGTTTCATGAACTAACTGTGTAGTTTAGATTAGGAAGGAACATGTCTACCTGTTTTACTCGAATTTCTCCCAATTGTCACTATGTGCACCATGTTTAGGTAGTGTTATCCGTACTCTTGCATGCGATCTTTTCTTGAACTGTTAAAATAAATTGTATCCGGTATTTATTCGCATTTGCATATTTAAATTAGGACTACGGACGAGATTCCAGGAGCTTTCCCCCTGTACTGCATTGCATATTTACATTGGGACTACGGACGAGATTCCGGGAGCTTTACTTCTGTAATGCATTGCATATTTAAATTGGGACTACAGACGAGATTCCGGGAGCTTTCCCCCTGTGAACAACTATTTTTTGACCACACCAAAATTCTATACTATTTTTTGCTATAAATATTAAG
>ML333892.1:0-17717 GCA_005239505.1 Nicotiana paniculata
GGGCCCTTCAATCAACTACAACAAGAACGTAGTTGAACAAATAGAGTTTAATCAACCAAGCAATATTAATATCACAAATAAGTTTATTCCCCAACGGGTTCTACCAACAATTAGCTAAACAAGTTCATAAGAATAAAATCTAAAATAACTTGCATAATTAAACTACAAAGTAAAGAAGAAAATATGTACAAATTGAGGTTTTTCCTTGGATTCACTCTAATATCGAATCTCTGTGTATCTCCGTGAATCTCTCTTGTAGTTGTGTTTTAGGAGTCTATTTATAGGTTTAGGGTGAACCCTAACCGTGTAGGAGACTTCTATTTCAATTNCGCCCGGGTGTCTCCTTTCGCGTATTTTTCGACGTATTTGCATCCTTTTAGCTCCGTTTCCATCTCCACTTCACCTACACATGAAATAAACTCCATTAAGTACATAACAAGTGTAATTTTATCATTAATGCGCATAAAATGTAAGGTATATCACATGTTAAACTATGCAATTTAGTCTCGCATCATCTTCTGAAGACCCCGAATAACCATAGGCACTGCTGGTGCATGAGCCTGTCCCGCTGGGACACCATCAGCGGGAACCTAATCCTGATCGATAGGGGGATCCTGAGGCACTGCCCCGGCTGCTGCGCGGGCTGGCCCCTACCTCTATCATGGCCTCTACCGTGGCCTCGACCTCTCGCTGGTCTAGCCGGTGAGCGGTCACTCTGAGCGGTATGGCGTGTCCTCACCATATATGAGATAATGAAACAACGTAAGTTCAAATTTCAAGAATCAATAGATTAGCACGAACGAGTTCAAGAGATATAGAAATGTTTCCTAAAAGTTTGGCAGCCTCTCGAAGATAAGTACAGACGTCTCCGTACTGATCCGCAAGACTCAACTAAACCTGCTCATGATCGTTGAGTTCTATGTAACCTAAGGCTCTGATACCAAACTGTCACGACCCCCAAATCCTAACCGGCTGTGATGGCGCCTATCGTGGAACTATGCTAGCCGACTACCACATGTACGCAATTTCCTTCGAAAGTCCCATTCAAGTTTCAAGCATTTCATAAAAATATACAAAAATTACTTAATATAATAGGCCAATATTATACAATACTTCCATCACCCAAAACCCGGAGCCAACATGTAATGAGCATCTAGAGAACTAAAATAAACTATTATAATACAAAACCTTCGAATCCAAGCTAAATACAATAGGAATGGAAAACAGAGATGCTGCAAACGCTGAACAACTGCCTCTATATCACATGATCCGGCTCCGCTGCGGAATATGCTCCTAAATCTTCACACAGAGGTGCAGGGACTAATGTGAATATGCCAACTCAGTAGTAATGAAAATAAATCAAGTCTAAGCAGAAAGGAAACAAATAAAATCAATATCGTCAAGTCACAATATACACAGCCTTACTTTCAAATAGTATAACATAGATATACGAAATCATCATGCCTTAAAAATTAACTTCAGAAAAAGTCTTTTAAAGAATGCACATTTTTAACAACTTTAAAACAAAGGATTTGGTATGCAAATGAATGTAGTAAAATCATAAGTAGCCCCTCGGGAAAAAAACATGTTTTATAATCAGCCCCTCGGGCATGCCTCACAATCACTCAGCACCTCACAATCACTTAGCACCTCACAGTCAGTCATTCCTCCCAATCACTCGGCACTCGGTGCGCTCACTAGGGATGTGTAAAGACTCCGGAGGGGCTCTTTCAGCCCAAGCGCTAATATCACTCAGCACCTCACCATCACTCTTGGCCCTCGGCCACACTCGGTGGAACTACTCAAAAGGCCCCTCGGGTGAATCAGTAAAATAGGGTACTCGACCCAAAACATCATTTTTATGCTCATGTAGTGTAAATTAGGCTGAGTTTTGAAAAACAGTACGCACAATGATGCTAAGTAAAATCATCAACAAATAGTGAGGAAGACAGCAGTAAAAAGCCCCCAAGGGGTCTAAACAGATCGGCACAAGGCCCTAAACACGGCTTATAGCCCAAATATTTCACAAATCTTTAGAACATAATTTCACATAAGGTTTTGAGTAAATATGCAACTCAATAGTTGTCGCGGAGAAGACGTAGTCCAATCCAAAATCAGTACCCGCCATATACTCATCATCCGACATGTGTGCCTTTCTAAAATCGGTGAGAAAATATGCAGTCCGGGGTTCCATACCCTCAGGACAAGATTTATAACTATTACTTACCTCTACCGGGCCGCGACACTAGTCCGCAAGGCACTTCCCCTCAAATTGGCTCCCGATTGCTCCGAATCCATCCAAAACAAGTTTAACATCATCAGTATATATCAAAAGAACTCAACCTAATCAAGAATTATTAGATTAAACAAGAATCTCGAAATTCGGTCAAACCTGAGACCCGGGCCCACGTATCGGAAGTCGAAATTTTTTACATCACTAGAAACCTCGTTCTCCCACGATTCCACTCATACCAAAATCATCACAATCGGATCACAATTACCTACCTCAAATCCTTATATTTTCAAGCCTAATCCGAACAAAATAGCATAGGAACGATGTTAGCAACCAAAGAACTTACCTTTGCTGAAGAATCCTGAGTTTCCCTCTCCAAATCTCCTTCAAAGTACTCCTCTCGCATGCAAAATGGTGAAAAATAAGAAATTTTTGCGGAGGGCCCTTTTCTATTGTTTCTGCCAGTCATTTCCGCTCCTGCGGACCTTTAGCCGTACCTGCAGAATATCTCATAACGGGACAATCCCGCACCTGTGACCACTTCTCTGCACTTGCGGCTTCGCAGGTGCGATGCTCCTTCCGAACCTGCGATCTCCCCTGGGGTCTCCTAATTTCGCACCTGCAATACTCCTTCCGCACCTGTGACACCGCAGGTGAAACAAATTCCTCGCACCTGCGGACCACTCCCCACTCAGCCAAATCTCGCATCTGCGAAGCCCAGTCCGCTCCTGCGGAACCGCACCTGCGGCTCCCTTTCCGCAGGTGCGAAAACACCAGCAACAACAACCTGCAGATTTACCAAAGTCACTCAAAACTTCCCGTTAACCACCCAAAACCATCCCGAGCCTCTCGGGGCCCCAACCCAACATACCAAAACACACCATAGAATTATTCCAACTTAGTCGAGCCTTCGAAACACCAAAAGCAATACGAAAACACCAAATTTACATCAAATTAAACCTTTGAACTTTGAAACTTCCAAATTTCGCCAACTACGCCGAAACCAACTGAAACACCTTCGATTGACCTGAAATTTTGCAGACATATCCAAAACGACATTCTGAACCTGTTCTCACTTCCGGAATTCCATTCTGACATTAAGATCAGGTATGGAGATTTTCGTGTTGTTGCATATTCGAGAGCTTATTTCTGAGAGGCGGACCATTTCTCTAGTTGCAGTGTGTGAAGGTTTGTTCAGGATTTGACAATTGATTGTGTTTCTAATGGATAGGGTCATTGGGGACCTTTGGAAGGCTATTTACCTATTTTGAGATATTCGGAACCTATTTAGAGGTCCATTGGTAGGCCTAATGTGAATGTACAATTGTGCACCATATCAAATATATTTATTCAACACAACATTTGTCTATAAATGAGTCTTCGGGCATGGTGGATGTTATTCCTATCACCATCTATTTCTTGTGTTACATTTTATGCTACGTAGGTTGTGCGGCGACTTGATTATTCACCCGCGTATTGTGATTATGTGTAGGTTGTGGTGTTATATGAGAGAGATATCTTTTGAGATACTAGTTTGTTTATTGCACCTTAGTCGTGCTTCGCCTCTTTGTAGCGCATTATGCTATCTGTCTCCGTAGGGTTTTGTTTATCCACTTGATGTGCTTGTTATTAATACACGTGTGTCTAGTGAGTGTGTGAATCTTGGATCAATGCGTATTCCTATGATGATTATTTTGTTTTGATTGGGTTGGACACCGTAATGGTATCATGTGTGGATCGGGCTGCACGCCACAACAGTGAGATGTTGGGTACAATTCCTTAGACTTATTTTATGTGTTTTGCTTCTCTCCTATTTGATAAATTCATAGCATTTGTTTGGTTATATTTTTTATGCGGGATAGATAGTTGTGTACTTGGTTTCTTTTCCTTATTGGTCATATTCGTATTATGGCTTGTTTGGCGCACAGATTGCGGCGTATGAGATTTTTTACAGTGGTTGAGGTAGCTTGTCGGCCTAGCAGCTTGTACTCGGTGAGATGCGGTTGTTGGACCTAGAATCAATAGAATCAGATTGGTGTAATGTATTTTTGGAGGAGGAATATCACTAATTCAGTTCAGAGTGCGGAAATGGTTCTTGTTAAGTGGAATAACTCCATGATATATTGAGTTATCGGGTGGTTGTGAGTTTCTACACATCTCTTTAATTTTTTCAGTATTGCGGAAGTTTGGAACAAGATTTTTACATGTAAAGAGGTATATTACCGCTACCGGGTTCGATAATGAGCAACTATTGTGGTTTACAGATATGCTATGAGCATATGAGTTATGTGGTACATCGCACGATTACAACTTGGATGAATAATTATTCTTTGGTACAACTTTTTTAGGTTGATACAATTTATGAAGAGTCGGACATTGTTGGAGATTCCGGATGTTAGAATTTTGTTTTATGGCTTGTGGGCTAAGATCAAAGGCAGGATCTTCAATAGGGGTTGTGCTAATGTGATTATATAGATTAAAGTGGCACATGTATGTTTATGGTGAGTTATTTAGTGATTTTTTTTGCAATTTGGAGCAACCCTTGGCATGTTCGAGGATGAATCTATGTTTAAGTGAGAGAGAATATAATGACTTGACCAGTCGTTTTGAGCTCTATCATGTCATTTGGTGTTTTGACTTCACTTTATGTATTATGGCATGCACATGTAGTCTGTTTTGATTTTCGAGAAGTTTAGAGTTGATTTCAAAGAATAATTATAAATTCGGAAGCCTTGAGTTGGAAGAGCTGACCAAGGTTTGACTTTTGAGTAAACAACATCGAAATCGACATTAGAAGGTTCCTATAGGTTCGTAAGGTGGTGTCACGACCCCAAATCCAGGTCAATCGTGATGGCGCCTATCATGGAACTAGGCCAGCCAAAACCCAAACTCGTACCATAATAAACTTCCATTTACATCTTTATTATACCGATTACCCATAAAGGTTTCCTTTAAACATTTATAATACAATTAAATCTATAATGAACATTAAATACAACCCCCGAGAACCCGGAGTCACTGGTCATGAGAATCTACATAAAATATACAACTCAACAAAAATAAATTCTATAATAGTAAGCAGGAGAGGGAGCAGGATTGCGGACGCATGCAGCTACCTCGCAAACCTCCGAGAATCTCTGGAACAGATAGGCAGATCACCCTGACCTAACACCTGAATCTGCACACAAGGTGCAGGTAGTAATATGAATACACCAACTCAGTAGTAATAAAAATAAATCTTGTCTAGCAGCAAGAAACACATAAAATCAATGTCATCAAATCACGAGATGCACAACCTTTCTTTACAACAGTATAACATAGATATATGAAATCATCATACCTTAAAACAACCTTCAGAAAAATCCTTTGAAGAATGTATATTTTCAGCAACTTCAAATCGAAAGATTTAATATGAAAGTGAAACGAATCATATAGAGGCCCCTCGGGCAAAACATATTTCATAAGCTCAGAGTGAAAGTAGTAAAATCATAAGTATCCCCTAGGGCAAAACATGTATCATAATCATCCCCCCAGGCATGCCTCACAGTCACTCACAATCAGTTACTCAGCACCTCACAGTCACTCCGCACCTCACAGTCACTCATGCCTCCCAATCACTCCTCACTCGGCACTCGACACTCTGTGCACTCACTAGGGGTGTGTGCAGACTCCGGAGGGGATCCTTCAGCCCAAGCGCTAATATTAAGCCACTTCGTGGCATATCATATCTTCATAATCAGGCCCTTGGCCTCACTCAGCAGTAGCACTCAAAAAGCCCCTCGGGCGAATCAGTAAAACAGGATACTCGACCCAAAACATCATTTTTAAATCTCAAAGTAGTGTAAATCAGGCTGACTTTCGAAAACACTAAGCACAATGTGGCTGAGTGAAATCATCAATACATAGTGAGGAAAATAACAGTAAAAATCCCCCAAGGGGTCTAAACAGATCGGCACGAGGCACCAAACACGGCTTATAGACCAAATATTTCAACAAATCATTAGAACATAATTTAACATAAGGCTTGGAGTAAAATATGATACTCAATAGTTGCCGCGGAGAGGACCTAGTCCAATCCAAAAATTAGTACGCGCCACATACTGGTCATCCGACATGTGCGCCCATCTAAAATCAGTGAGAAATATGTAGTCCGGAGTTCCATAACCTCACGACAAGATTTATAACCATTACTTACCTCTATCGGGCTACAACACTAATCCGCTAAGCTCTTGCCCCTCAAATTGGCTCCAGATTGCTATGAATCTTGCCAAAACCAGTTTAATATCATTAATATATACCAAAGGAACACAACCCAATCGAAAAACTATCAAATTATACAAGAATCTCGAAATTCGGCCAAACCCGAGCCCTGGGCCCATATCTCGGAATCCGATAGATTTACATCACAAGAACCCTTATCCTCCCATGAGAACTTACATACCAAGAACATCAAAATCGGACCACAATTGCCCACTAAAATTTCAAAAATAAATTCACAACTCTTTCCTCCCTTTTCCCAAAGTTTTCTTACTTTAATCCTTCAAATACAAGCCTAATCTGAATCAAAATAGCATAGAAACGATGTTAATAACCCAAGAACTTACCTTCACTGTAGAACCACAGATTCCCTTCTTCAATTTTGCCTTCAAAGAGCTCTTCCTGCATGCAAAAATGGTGGAATGAGCAAATTTCACGGAGGCCTCTTTTTTATTGTTCTGCCTAGCCATTCTGCACCTGCGGACACTAAATCGCACCTGCGGTCCCAGGTGCGCAACTCCACTAACGGACTAAATTATCGCACCTGCGGCTTCACAGGTGCGGCCATCTCTTCGCACCTGTGGAATTCCCTTCCCTCGCATCCCTTCGCACCTGTGCACAGACTTTTGCACCTGCGGCTACCCATCCGCAGGTGTGGCCAACACCAGAACTCACACCAACAGCTTTTTGCTGTAAATTTCCAAGTTCAAAACCCCGCCAACCATCTAAAATCAATCACGAGTCCCTCGGGGCCCCAACCAAACATACCAACACACCCCATAACACTATTTCAACTTAGTCCATCCTTCGAAACAGAAAAAACAACACGAAAACATAACAATTACATCAAATTAAAGCCTATGAACTTTGAAACTTCCAAATTTCGCCAACTAAGCCGAAACCAACCAAAACACCTCTGATTGACCTGAAATTTTTCACACATACTCAAAATGACGTTACAGGCCTGTTCCAACTTCCGGAATTCCAATTTGACCCCAATAGCCTAATTTCCACTGCCGACCGGAAATCGCCAAAAACTAACTTTCGCCACTTCAAGCCTTATTCTACACCGGACATCCAAAATTCATTCCGAACACACTCCTAAATCCCAAATAACCTAACGAAGCTATCCGCGCCATAAAATCTACATTTCGAGGCCATTCACAAATAAGTCAACTCTCAATTGACTTTCTCAATTATTAGGTACCTCGAGAGACTAAATGCCTCAATTCTCACCATGACCACTCTGAAACTGAACCAACCGACCCAACACACATAAATGAAGTTGAACCACGTAAAATGAACCAGAAACGGGGGAAACGGGGCTAAACTCTAGGAACGAACGACCGAGTCTTTACATCTTCCCCCACTTAAACATATGTTCATCCTCAAACGTGCCAAGAGTTGTTCTCCAACAGTATCAAACTGTTACGTAGCTTACCATGCACATACCCGGGTTGATCCCACGTCACCCTATCCCATATAGGTCCAATAGCACAATACCGTTGAAATTTCAAAATCCAAATCGTGGCCCATAAACCTTAAAACCAAATTCCCATTTCTGAAATAATATACAAGATCAAAATTTCCATAACTGTAGACAGAACAAGTTTGAACATGCTGAATCAAGCCATATACGTACCCCAGATGAAATCACATAATACACCGCGTGAATCAACACTCATAGCGATAAGCCTTAACCACAATAACTACTCTAAGGAACCCAATACCGGTACATAACCCCTTATCAAGATATGCCTCGCGGTAACACTTCCACATACTGCCAATAATGAAATAAGCACATAGAACTAATAGCCATTCGTCTGGTCAGTCAGACATGAAACTCCCCCTTCCCAAAAAGGAATTATAGCATATTTCTAAACGACTCCCGATATTTATCCTTCCAACTGTGCTGTAGAAAATTCTGAAAATATTCACTCTACGTCCAATGACCTCTTCTCATCCATCACGACCACCCTGATAACATGAGACATCGATACAATTCAAAGCCAAAACCTTTGCAACTTGTGCACTTATCAGCAACTTCCCAATGTAATCAAATTATATAAAAGATCCACGCGAGAGGACTATCCTGCCATTAACAATTACCATCACCATATCATACTAACTACCTGGCACACACCGTAAAAGTCAAAAACACATGTATCCAATACCAAAGGTCATACCCCTCTATAACTCCGCTACACTGTGCGATCTCATCCAACGCTGGTCCACTTGAAATACTTCAAGACACCTTGCCAAAAATCAATAACCATTCAAAATTCGACCTCAAGTACTCAAAGTAACTTGCCATAACCACGGGGGAAACCAGACGATACCATGCCACTCAAAACAGAAGGTATATAACCAACACGTCTCAATCCCGCTACACCCAGTTACTTACCTTACTTAAATCTAACTATAAAGCCTAATTAGAACCGCACATTATCTGCATATAACCAATAATCACCACTCCTCGCAATACCGAAAGGTAACTCATAGATCACTCTAGGACATGAATAAACTCAATCACAATCGAATAGTACATTCCTTAATAATAGAAATTCGGAGCCAACAGTTCCGACCCCCTGCAGAACATGCACCCATATTAGCCTGCTAGTGACCCTAAATTAACTATGATCACCCTAAACATATAGATAACTTACCAAAAAGTTCATAATGACAGAATCATGGTACATACTAAACATCCGACTAGCTTAGCTCGCATCTTCACAGTTCACTTCCACAAAATATACTGTTTATGAGAACTCTTAGTCTCGAAGTACGCAAAACGTACAGATTACCATAGCTGATCATAACTCCACCGCTCTAATACATAACACATCCCAAATACTCACGCATTCCACGAGGGATACCCCTATAATTCTTCCGTTTACCTAGCAACCTTGAATATCAATAGTCGATCCAATAATAGGGCGTCGCGATACCAATGAAGTACCCTTAACTCAAACACATTGCTCTTTCTGAAATATATACCTTCATCAAGTCGCACCAATTAGTGATATAATCTACCTAGTCATCTGAAATTTCCCATGCTGCCTAAGAATTTATGACCTTCCTTCCATAACCGAATCGTGACCTCACATATGCAATTGTCAACTCTACCCAACATACCGCACACGCCATGCCAACCTAGGAAAAAAAATACGGGAACTCCATGGTACCTTCTGAGACACAAGAAACTACATACCCAAGTAGCAAGGAACTCCCATTGGATCCCATTTAGAAATAAATTCACTACGCGTCATAAGAAAATATGCACCCTTAACCTCGATAGAAACCATCAGGAACTATCCGAAATCCCATTTGCGCAACACCAAACCATCACAACTGAATTCTTCTAACTCAACCAACTACGTATGCCACCAAAAATCCAAGATCATTGCTAAGAAACACCCGAAAAACTAATCACCTTATGAACACTCAAGAACTAATCGTATCCCTTACCATGTCGATCCGACCTACTACCAAGTCGCCCTATTTACCCAAGTTTCTTCTCACTTACCTTCAAATTGATACTTCTTCCTATCGTAATACCACAAATTTGCAACCCAGACTCACCAAACGCGGCCCAAGCACAAAACCATACCTTCTAAGGCTCATAAGCGACTGAATACTCCCTCAATTATCCCCAAATGCACCACATTAGAAAAACTTACCCTGAAGAGACTTCCTGTGAATCTAAATCCATTACCTTCACCTTCCTGATACCGATATGTAGAACCCGTGATGATGTAGAAATACCACCAGTCTTGACATCCTCTAATGTAAATCTCAATCCCACCGACCAATCAGACAGGATCGACCTGACCCGTTTGCACAGTGACATACTGGGAAAGTAATCCACTCACTTGAAGCCACAAGCAAATTCATACACTGCACACACTACACCTTTTACAATTTCCACTAAATCATTCAATAGAACCCAATTACCCAATAGAGTACATTACAACCTATATCGAAGAAATTTCCCTTACTCGTGACATTCCCAAACCCCATACCTGCAGGTCATAACTGATTTACCAATATACCTCGAACTAAAACCAATACCACATATAATCATGTAATCACCTTATCAATAACGTACTCCGCCGCTTGACTCAAAGCCAAGGATCAAGACAAACAAGACTATGCCCACACATTATCGCTGCCACCATGCTGTGGTGGGATTCAACTAAATGCTCCATAAGCTTATATGACCCAAACCATCTAACACTCAAATCATTTTCCAATCTCGCATCCACCATTTTGATGTTCATGCCAACTCCCACAAGCGATTTAAACTCAAATTACAACATATATCATTTTATTGGTAGAAGAGAACTTATTACAGAACTACATAGGGACCACACACCCTAGGACAACCCGCATGAGATACCCCTGCCCTCTTAGCCTCAACGGCTATCTCTCTATACACTTCTGAAGACCAGAACTATCACGCAATCACTACACTTTCCTGCATCTAAACACAACCGATGCCTACCCTCGACGCACCACAATACACGGTAAAAACCTGAAGCTGATGGCAGAACTAAGACTAGAGCGATGCTTAAAGAAATCTCGAGCTTCTGGAAGCTCTACCCACACATGTCTGACCACATGGATACCCTCACTAGACACCATGTGTCCCAACAATGGTACTGAACCGAGCCAAAATTCACACTCGGAGAATTGGCATAGAGCCTTCCTCCCTGAATCCTTATAGTGCCATCCTTAGATACTGAGTATGCTACTCCCGGCTACGCGAATATGCCAGGACACCATCAATGAATACAATAACAAGGAGTGATAATATGGTTGGAATACACCGTCAATAAAATGCATGAATATTACTAGGGCAACTGATCAACTCAAAAGACATCACCAAGAACTCATAACCCAACAGAGAAATCCGCTTCACTCCACAACTACACAACATGAAAGGTCTTCCAACATACTCACAACTCAAGGCCATATACCAAATTGAGACAGAAATCAAACACTCAATAAATCTTACCACATTTCCAGCAAACCCTTTTGACACAATACATAGTCTGAAAACATCTAACCATCAAATCACACCCACCACATAGGCATCTAGTCACCAATTCTCATCAATAAGAACACAAACGGACATACAAGTCCCCAATTACATGTGCCCACACAACGAATATCTCAGCAATCAAGCCACATAATGAATCCGGCCTCAAGTCTTCCAGACTAGCCCATTACCAACATGCCAAAATCACACCTCATCCATGGAAGCCACAAGTCATCGATGCACAGCTAATACAAAGCTCTCTCGTGCGTGTTCGAATACATGGAAGGAATTCAAGAGTTACGCTATTGGCTGAATACAATGGATTTTCACGACAGGAAATCAAGAATGTGAGATTTTTCCTAAAGGTTCCGCATCCTCTCAAAGATAAGTACAGACGTCTCCGTACAGATTCGTAAGACTCTACTAAACTTGCCCGTGACCGGTGAGTCCTATGTAACCTAGCGCTCTGATACCAAACTGTCACGACCCCAAATCCAGGCCAGTCGTGATGGCGACTATCATGGAACTAGGACAGCCAAAACCCAAACTTGAACCGTAATAAACTTCCATTTACATCTTTATTATATCGATTACCCATAAAGGTTTCCTTTAAACATTTATAACACAGTTAAATCTATACTGAACATTAAATACAACCCCTGAGAACCCGGAGTCACCGGTCATGAGCATCTAAATAAAACATACAACTCAACAAAAATAAATTCTATAATAGTAAGAACGAGAGGGAGCAGGACTGCGGACGCATGCAACTACCTCACAAACCTCCGAGAATCTCTGGAACAGATAAGCAGCTCACCCTGCCCTAACACCTGAATCTGCACACAAGGTGCAGGTAGTTATGTGAATACACCAACTCAATTGTAATGAAAATAAATTTGGTCTGAGCAGCATGAAACACATAAAATCAATGTCATCAAATCACAAGATGCACAACCTTTCTTTACAACGGTATAACACAGACATATGAAATCATCATGCCTTAAAACAAACTTCAGAAAAATCCTTTGAAGAATGTATATTTTGAGCAACTTCAAATCGAAAGATTTAGTATGAAAATGAAATGAATCATATAGAGGCCCCTCGGGGAAAGCATATTTCATAAGCTCAGAGTGAAATTAGTAAAATCATAAGTAACCCCTCGGGCAAAACATGTATTATAATCAGCCCCTCGGGCATGTCTTACAGTCACTCATAATCAGTCACTCAGCACCTTACATTCACTCAGCACCTCACAGTCACTCCACACCTCACAGTCACTCATGCCTCCCAATCACTCGTCACTCGGCACTCTGTGCGCTCACTGGGGGTGTGTGCAGACTCCGGAGGGGATCTTTCAGCCCAAGCGCTAATATCAAGCCACCTCGTGGCATGTCATATCCTCACAATCATGCCCTTGGCCTCACTCAGTAGTACCACTCGAAAATCCCCTCGGTCGAATCAGTAAAACCGGGTACTCAACCGAAACATCATTTTTAAATCTCAAAGTAGTGTAAATCAAGCTGAGTTTCGAAAACAGTAACCACAATGTGGCTGATTGAAATCATCAATACATAGTGAGGAAAAAAGTAGTAAAAAGCCCCCAATGGGTCTAAACAGATCGGCACGAGGCCCCAAACACGGCTTATAGCCCAAATATTTCAACAAATCTTTAGAACATAATTTAACATACGGCTTGGAGTAAATTATTGAACTCAATAGTTGCCGCGGAGAGGACCTAGTCCAATCCAAAAATCAGTATGTGCCACATACTCGTCATCCGACATGTGCGCCATTCTAAAATCAGTGAGAAATATGTTGTCCGGGGTTCCATACCCTCAGGACAAGATTTACACCATTACATACCTCTACCGGGCCATAACAAGTCCGCTAAGCTCTTGCCCCTCAAATTTGCTCCCGATTGCTCCGAATCTAGCCAAAACCAGTTTAATATCATTAATATATACCAAAGGAACACAACCCAATCGAAAAATATCAAATTCTACAAGAATCTCGAAATTCGGCCAAATCCGAACCCCAGGCCCACATCTCGAAATCCGATAAAATTTACATCACAAGAACCCTTATCCTCCCACGAGACCGTACATACCAAGAACATCAAAATCGGACCATAATTTCCCACTAAAATTTCCAAAAGAAATTACCAACTCTTTCCTCCAATTTTCCAAACATTTCTTACTTTAATCCTTCAAATACAAGCCTAATCCGAATCAAATAAGAATAGAAACAATGTTAATAACCCGAGAACTTACCTTCACCGAAGAACCACGAATTCCCTTCTTCAATATGCCTTCAAAGAGCTCTTCCCGCATGCAAAAGTGGTGGAATGAGACAAATTTCACGGAGGCCCCTTTTATACTATTCTGCCCAGCCATTCCGCACATGTGGACACTAAATCGCACCTGCAGACCCACACCTGCGCAATTCCACTAACGGACTAAATTATCGCACATGTGACCTTCAAGCCGTAGGTGCGGCCATCTCTTCGCACTTGCAGAATTCCTTTGCCTAGCCTCCCTTCAAACCTGCACACAACCTTTTGCACCTGCGACATCGCACCTGCGGCTACCCATCCGGAGGTGCGGCCAACACCAGAACTCACACTAGCAGCTTTTTTGCTGCAAATTTCAAAGTTCAAAACCCCGTCAACCATGCGAAATCAATCCTGAGCCCATCGGGGCCCCAACCAAACATACCAACACACCCATAGCACTATTCCAACTTAGTCGAGCCTTTGAAACACCATAAACAACATGAAAACACCAACATTATATCAAATTTAAGCCTATGAACTTTGAAACTTCCAAATTTCGCCAACTACGCCGAAACCAACCAAAACACCTCTGGTTGACCTAAAATTTTGCACACATACTCAAAATGACATTACGGACCTGTTCCAACTTCCGGAATTCTATTCCGACCCCGATAGCCTATTTTCCACTGCCGATCAGGAATCGCCAAAAACTAACTTTTGCTAATAATCCTAATTCTACACCGGACATCCAAACATCATTCTGAACATACTCCTAAGTCCCAAATCACCTAACGAAGCTATCGAGCCATAAAATCCTCATTCTGAGACCGTTCACCAATAAGTCAACTCTTAGTTGACTTTCTCAACTATTAGACTACTTTGAGAGACTAAATGCCTCAATTCTCACCATGACCACTCTGAATGCGAACAAACCGACCCGACACACATAAATGAAGTTGAACCATGTAAAATGAAGTAGAAATGGGAGAAACGGAGCTAAACTCTCGGAATGACCGGTCGGGTCGTTATAGGTGGTTACCAATTTGAGTGCTTTTGGGTTGAGTATGAACGAGAGCGATTTGATTCCTATTTATAGAAGTTTTCATTTTGAAGGTTTTGAAATTCCTAAATTTGACTTGGAGTGGAATTTTGTGTTATCTGACCCTAGGTGGTTTTCCGGGACCTTGGATAGGTTTATTTAGTTAATTGGAACTTGTGTGTGGAGTTTGGTCGTGATCAAGAATGTCAAAGTGTAATTTAGACCCGCTCGGTATAGTTTGAAAGTTAAGAAAGGGAGTTTGATCATCGATTAATGATTTTGATATTATCCGTGGTGTTTCGAGCCTTTGGATAAGTTTGGATAAGGTATAAGGACTTGTTGGTATGATTGGAGGGGCTCTCGGGGGCCTCGAGTGTGTTTCAGAGTGGTTTCAAACTTTGATTTGCAGTTGCTAATTTCTAGTGTATTTGGTAGGTATTGTGACTGCGGATGGCGAGTTGCGATCACGAAGAGTGATCTGGATCTAGGTCTACTTCTCTTCACTATCGCGGTGGGGCTCCGCGTTCGCCTAGGTGTGCTTGGTGGCCTGTGAGAGGATTAACCGTGTATGCATCAAATAATATGATTTGCATAGTGGACTGTGCTGGGACTTCATATTTGTGTGGCCTAGCCCACGTTCATGGTAGGTTGAAGCCACGCTGGGGAAAGTTGGTTTTCGCGAACCTCACACATCTTCATGGCACCTATCTCAATACTAGGCAAGCCGATAATAACCATAAACAACGCATCTTTAAACTTGGAAAAACATAGTAATATAAGTTCAGGAAAAAATCTCATAAAAACGGGTAAGAAAATACCGCGACTCAATACAATATTCCCTAAAATTCGGGTGTCACTGAGTACTTGAGCATCTATACGACAACATAGTCTAAAACACCGTATAGGAAGTGATACAAAATCGTATCGATAACACAGATAATGCAAAAATGCACGGAATAAAAAAGATAGAAGATTAGGGTTTAAAATAGAGAAAGACAAGAACCTAACTGTGAACTAGTAAGACCCTTTGAATTTATTATGATAAATACTAATCAAGGAAAAACACTGTTTATCATGAAAATGGTAATTACAATTAAATTTGATTGTGTGGTTATGAAAATATGTGATTTATTTTAATAGTAATTGTTTAGGAAATGGATGCTAAATATAAGTGAAGAAAGTGCGATAATAATAAAAGAAAGCAGAGGTATGCAGACCGAGCTACGGTAAGACAGGTCTCGCGTTGACCAAAACAGGGCCTCGAGGTCGAGCTTGTGAGCTTCACGGAGAGTGGTCAATGAACGATCAACAACTTAACGAGTCTAGAAAATGGCCTCTTTATTATCAACAATAAGCAGCAAGTGAATAACAATAAATGAAACACAATAAATGGAAGCAATAAATCAATGGAACAATTGTAGAGAATGTTTAAGTTAGAGAGCAGAGAATGTTGTTGTTCTTGTATTGAATATCATCTATCTTACAAAGTGGAAAGGGTCCTCTTTATATTTTAGGGGGAATCCCAACATAGTACATGCGTCATTAATGTAAAGAGATATGGCTGGTACAAACATTTAATGCCACGGTACATGCCTGTAATATTTTGTGTGCTTTGTCAGCTTTAACCACGTGCCCCTTGGGAATTTTCCGCCTTTCCATGTTGGCCTTCGATATGCACGACCTCGAGGCCGAGGACCTTCAATACGCATTTCCTCGAGGTTGAGGATCTTCGATATGCACGGCCTCGAGGTCAAGGACCTTCTATATGCACGGCCTCGAGGTCGAGGAACTTCGATACCTATTGATACCAAACTTGGTCCTTCAAGCCTTCTAAGCGTCGAGATAACCGTAAAATCGGGCTCTCCGATTTTAGCCATATATAGATAGTCCCTGCATTTCTTAGATTGAAATGAAAAGGAACAATCATGAATTATTGGCTCCTCGATGTCTTAATCATGATGTTAGTCACGTGAGGTCATCAACTGATGTGATAGGAAGGTTGCACGGAGCATGGTTCTTGAAAAACCACTGAACCGCTATTTACCTCCTTTTCAACTTCTTTAACACGCTTGAAAAAACCTCTTTAAATATTCCAACCCTTCTTTTTCAAATTTTTGTAACATCTTAAAACCCCCACTTAGCAGTTTTTGCTTTCTTCGCCAGTTTTCTTTTTCTCATTCTGAAATGTTGATGCAACTATGGCCATGAGTTTTAAAACGGTTCCTCAAAAAGAGAAAACCCCTTTTTGTTCACGCTCTTCTAAGATCGCAATGACAGTTCCACCTCGCTTTGAGGATTGCCTCCTTGTACCTTAAGAAAAGTCATCTGATCTTGAGGCTGATAAATCCTTGTGGGTAGCAGGCCGAGGCAAACCCATGCCTCGATATGTTGGTTCGGTGATTGATATTGAAGAGGCGAAGGTTGATTGTCATTGGGAAAAATCGGTGCAGGTAAAAATCCCTCCATCTGAAGAAGAGACAGTTAATTATAGAGCCGGTCGGGCTATTACTTGGCGGGGAGAAGATAACTTGACGATATTTCCTCGTGTCGCAGATAAATCTTGATGGTGAGAGTTTCTTCACCAATTCTTCTTTTCCATGAATCCGAGTCCAAGTAACTTCACATATAGGTGATATTTTTAGGTGAAAATTCCTTTGGGCATATTAATAACTTCCCACTTGAAGTTCTTGAGTGCTTTCCTAATTTAGGGGGCAGCATGACTAGTCGTGATACTGGCAGAAGCGTAGCCAAAACTGCTCTTGGTCCGGGAATCCATTTGCGAGACGTTGGAAAATACTCTGAAGGGAATGTGCACCATCATACATATTCCACCGATAATAGTCCCAAGAGGTTTAATAAAGACAGAGTCCGGGGG
>MDKI01172949.1:0-25656 GCA_005239505.1 Nicotiana paniculata
ACAGCAGAGTGCTTGGATCCGGAGAGGTCAAGTAGAGCAAGAGTTTTCTTGATCTTTTCAGCACCATCGATTCCTCCTTCGGGTGCATTTGTGGAAGATTTTGATCCTTTTGAGGATGAAGATCCGAAAACAGGGGTAGATACGGACGGCACTTGGGGTGCTTGTTGTCCTAACGAGCTTGCTTTGCTCCTCGTAACTGGTCCAAAGCTTCCAAAGGTAACTTCGAGTATGTTTTCCACATCAGCATAAAACCTGAAATTAGCAGCTTTGGCAGAAGTTGAACTGGAGTTGATTTTCTTGGAAGTCATTTCGTTGTTCTTGAACTTTGGTGATTGAAAAGTTGAGATGAGAGGTAGAGATTGTCCCAATGGGCGTGCCAGAATTTGTAGACAATAAATTTGGTTCGAGAAAATAAAATCAAGACCGAAAATATCACAACAATCGTAGTATTTGATTTCAAGTAATTTGAGTGTTACAATCTCTATGAATCCTCTGATTCTTCTTTACAATAGTAAATAAATTCAAGGGCCTTTGAGCTCGATCTTGAATCTATATTTATTGTCACGAACTATGATCTTGATTCAATTATCACGAACTTTGATTTGAACTCGTACTCCTTGAATCTTGACTTGTTCTTCGTTCTTGAGCTTGAATTTGATTTCTTGAAGCTTGAAACTTGTAGAGAAATTTGCGGCGTTTGATCCACGAGCTCTCTCTTGCTTCTTGTTATAACTTCTTGTGTCTTTTATGAGTTATGAAGACCCCTATTTATAGTTGTGGGAGGGAAGAGTTATGATAAGAACAAACTCTTTCCGGCCAATCAAATTGAAGTGTGACATGTCCGTATTTGATTGGCCAGAACATGTCACTTGCACACGTAGCACGATTTTATTGGCATTTTAATGTGACTTGTCATGCTGTGTCATTTTGAAACGTGGCATAGTCTTATTGGCTCTTTCGTTTGACTTGGCATGCCACGTCATTTCACGTGTGGCACCAAACTGGGCCTCTAGGAAGACGTCATTTTGGGCTTAATGAAATAGGCTCATCACTCTAACCCTATTAAATGGGCTAGCCCAATGGATTAAGACTTATTTATTAATCCATATGTATTGGACTTATATATTAATTCATTTATATATTAGCCCATAATATTTATTTGGACTAATATATCTCGAATTTAAAATATAGTCCAAATTATTTCATGGATTTAATTTTAATAAAATTTATATGCTTACAGGTGTAACACGAAGTTGTGTTTAAATGACACATTTAAGATGTAATTGGAGTGTTCAAATGGAATAGAACTAAAATAAAATATCAAAGTGAAAAATGACAAGTTTAATGGTGTTTTGATCTATTGTGCCTAAATTGAAATAAGGGAGAAGAAAAGAATTGAAAAAGGAGTAGCAAATACGAGCGTCTTTTTTTTTCTTTCTTATTTTTCTTTTCCTCTCTCTTTGCTCACATTCCAAAGGTAAAAATATTTATTAATGCCCTGTTAAAAGCAATCCCTCTTCTCCCCGCACTCTAATTCTGCAGAACAGTAAATTAATTCTCTTAATTATCTTCTCTTATTCCTCCTCTCCCTCTTTGCTAATTAACAAAGTCTAGGGTTTAAAAATTCAGTACGAACTACTACTTGTTTATCTCCATTTCTTGAATCCTCCCTCTTCTAGCAGTGGTACAAATCGAGGTATGGTTTTTTCTTTTCTTTTTCTTTTTTAAAAATTTGGGTCTAATTTAACTTCATGTTCTTACTATTTAATAGTTTGCTTAAGTCAGTATGTGCTTAGTTTCGCGATTTTTTTTCCGGTTGATACCGTTAGATTTTATTTTAAATTGTGTTAACTATTGAACTTTCTATATTTTATTTTATTTTGCTTGTTTTGACATTTAGCATAAAAGCTAACGGAAGTGATTGTAGCATGAATACACCATTGAATTAGAATCATGTGCATTAGCATCTTATTTTCTTGTACAACGTAGCTAAAAGAACAGATCTTTTTCAGCATTTCATAAGTAGTTATGCTGCTTCTGAAAGAACAGACCTTTCTTTCACTCATTACAGTAATGAAAGCTCAGATTAAGTGTGTTTTTCCTGGTTTGTAGAAATTCTTAGTTTTAGGATCTGATCCCAGGACTTTGGTACAGTGGTAAGGAGATATTATGGGGTGTGTGGATAGGGTGCATGTTACCCTGCTACTGTAAACGAGCTTGGTATTTATGTGGGAGCAGGGTATTTGTGTGGGAGCTTAGTATACTCCCTCAAGTTTTGAACATGTGGGCTAACTGGGGTTGAGCAGGTTAATTTACAGGGGATTTCATGGTTATTATAAAAGATTCTAACAAATTCATTAAAAAAAAAATATATCAAAGCAAAAAACTTTTGGGAACTAATGCAGATTTAACAATTAAAAAAAATAAAGCTATTGGAGACTCAACATTGTACATTTTATAAATCCAATGTTATGAGTGAAGAAGAGCTTATATTGGTCTTCCCTAGTAAGTCCAGGTTTGCCGCTTACCGTGCCTTGTCTTATAAAATTCAGATGAGGAGTTTTCGGATGAGTTCATATAATAATGTAAGTGAAAGCTCTCAAGTAAGTTTGCTTTCACTACACTTGTAAAATGCTTATAATAGTTTAATTCTAGGTATTCAGCTCCACTTGTGAATCAGTAGGTGTACCTTGAGTTTATTTTGCTATAATTCATCAGAAAAGCATAAAAAAAAAGTTAAGAATTGGCAAAAGTGGTGTCTGTATTTTCCGAGCAAATCATGGCATAGTAAACTTTCAATCAGCAAACTTATTATTCATCTCTTCTGCTTTGGAAGAGATTTTTATTTTAGGTCTTGTTAGACCTCTTACTTGATGGTTTAGGACTGCACCCACATCTGAAATTGTACTTGGTAACCTAAAAGTGTGGCATTGGCTCATCCTTTTGCATTGGAGTGGACACTTCTTCTTTCTTTTTTTTCCTAAAAGATACAGGCACCATCATTGAAAGATGGTCTGACTGTCATCTTCTATTTTTCTTGCTTGTTGGTTCAAGAACCTCGGGTGTACCATTTTCCTTTTGCATTATTTGATAATTTATTTCCACGGCTTAAGCCTTCTGGGATATGTCAATCGTGTAGTTTGTGGTTCATCACTGGATTTAGATTAAGAAGTATTTTCCAATATTAATCTGCTTCAATAATCATAATCCAAATACCATATTCGTATACAAAGGTTATATATCCCTATTGATGAATAGTGGTAAATCTGATATAAACATATTAAGGAAAGAACACCTTGTGGTACACTTCCATACAATTGGGTGACATTTGAATATCCCAATAGTTCCTACAGGCTACAGCTTCCTGAGGATCAAGCTACACAACAAAACCATGCATGTCAACTTGTATAAGGAAAAGCCATTTGAGCTTGTGCAGAAATGATTTTCTCTTTACAGTCGACCTATCCAATTCTTTTCCTAATTGGTCGCTTATCACATTGGTTCATGTCTATTGCTCACTATAGTTATGTTTTTCCCCCTAGCAAGTTAGTCTCACGTGTACCCAAATTTCCTGATGAGGAAAGGTTTGTTTCACCAAGCAGCATTATGAGGTGTCTTGAATCTTTTTTGGGGTGTCTTGAATTACACATCTCAAAATGTTCTCAGCTCTGCGCTGGATAAAGTAGCTGGGTCTTTCTGCATTCATTTGTTGCTCCAGGTGGATAAGGATTCTGATATGCTTCCTTGGCAGTAGATTTTATTTTTTTTTAAAATCGTTTTTCCTCTTGTTGCAGTCGTTATTTGTACTACTCTGCCTTATGGCACTATCAGAGAACTGATGGAGATAGGATAAAAATTTTCTGCCTGACAACTTTGTTCTTTTCTGTTCAAGCAATAACCCACTATAAAAAACAAACTTTGGAAGGGAAAAGAGGGAGGTGGTGGAAGTGGAAGACAGAAAGACGCAGTGTGTGAGGGAGAACTGACTTGTCTACTCTATGTGGTGAAAGTGTCATTTTGGCATATGTGACTAAGCACTGTATGAGAATGAGATTTGCGGTATTTCTAAATAAATGGAGTGGTTTTTGGGTGTTGCATATTCTTTTCTAGTGAAGAAAGGATATAACTGTTCCACAAATTTGAATGATTTGATAAATCTGTTGGATGTTTAGTGACACTCTGATGGTAGGTTTCTTGTTTCGCCCACAACTCCCCACAATTCCTTTTACCCAAATCAACTGAGTCCTACTTAGCCTGGGTAAGCTAGGATTATATTGACCATAAAGCTATAAATTGTTGTCTCTCCTTGTAACACTTAATCTTCTATTCATGCGCTTTAGAGAGTTGCGATATTAGGCCTATTTCAAGATGTTGGTGCCAGTATAATCTATTCTCTCTTCTTTATCTTCTAAACATGTTTCTGTTCCAATCGCTCTTTTGTGGGGACTCTTCTACACATGTTTACATGTAAAAAAAGCTCAACTCCAATTTCCTCTATGTTCCAGTTAACTATTACAGCCATAGTTTAACTACCATTTTTGGAACACTTTACTGACCTGCTTTTGCTCAACTTTAGCTTGGAATCATGCAGTTCCTTGCATATTGCATCCTCCTTCCCGAATTAATTGTTCACCTTTTTTCCCGAGCGGTTCCGTATTGAAAAGAAAGGATACTTTAGGTCATTTTAGTCTTGCCAAGTCAGTCGGATGTCACATCTTTAATCTTAATAATTACTCCGCGTCAAAATAAGAAGCTGATCTTTTCCAGGCAGGTACTACACAAGACTAGCAGGAAGGAATTCAGACACTCAGTGGCATTTTCTGAAAATGAGTGAAGCTATTCAAGGGAACAGCTCGTACACCGCAGTAACTCTTCCTGTGAAGCGAGGGCGGGGTCGCCCGCGCAAGGATCACAACCTAAAGCGTGTAAAAACTGTTCAATTTCCACCAGGGTTTGAACAAGTAAAAACGAACCAACCCCTGCAAGTAGATACAGTTAATGTTGCAAATGATGGGATGATAGGTCGGGCTGTTACAGGTGTCGTTGAAGCTGCATTTGATGCTGGTTATTTGCTCAGTGTTCGGATTGGCGACTCCAATACAAATTTCAGGGGTGTTGTCTTTAGGCCAGGGCATTTTGATCCTGTCACAGCAGAAAATGATGTAGCACCACATGTTCAGATGATTAAGAGGAATGAAATTCATCTACCCATTCGAAACCAAGTTCAGGTACATGGCCATGATCGGTCTTTAAAGAGCGCTCAGCTGACTGTATTACCTCCAGCAACAGCTCCTTCTGTCCCTTCAGTGGGAGCCCGCGGCGCAGTTGTTCCTGTTGTCCTTCAACCTGTCCATCCGACCAATGGATTGCCACCTACTATGAAACCTCCCCCAACTTCATCCCAAGCTGCTTATATGGGAGCTCTGAAGGAGAGAGGTGTGCAGAATGTTGCGCCTTTGGCTACGCTTCCACCTGATGGATCACAAACCACTAGTAAGGTAACTCAAGTCAGCGGCCAAGAAACGATGGTGACTGGGCATAATGGAGATGGTTCCTTTGGCGAGGGAGCAACATTGGTGCAACAAAAAGAGGTTAAGCCAATCGTATCAAACAACATAGGTAAACCTTTCGAAGTGACCAAGGGGATTCAAGGTTCTCCTTTATCACCGGATATGAACACTAAAGATTATGAGGCCTCTCATAAGTTGTCAGCAGCAGGAAACTTGAGTGTTGTCCCTGAACGAGACATTGGTGATATGAATGAGCTTCCCTCGATGGAACCAAGTGACGTGGTAAATTCCCCTCTTCCTACCCACTCTGCATCTGTCCCAAAACCATTGATGAGTTATGGGATTGGCAGGATGACAGAGCTTTTACAGGTAAAATAGAATAACTTGCACTGTTCGTTTTAAATTCTGGAATATTGTTCGTAAATCCTGAAAGAATTTCCTGATTGAAGGCCGTGCAGGAAAATATGATGGAGAACCAGGAGCTTCATGCTGGGGGATCAGCCATTGGCCTTGGCAAAGAGTTTGTTAGAACGACAAGTCCAAGAACTGATGGTAACAAAGAGAAATCAGGTGTTCAGTAAGGGAGACGACCCTGAATCTGATCTCTGATGTCACAGATCCCCTAGCCAGATCGACCTTTACAGCACATACAGATGTGATGTAGTTCAACTGCTTCTAAAGTTGTACCTCATCTCCGTGGAATAACACATTTGGGGCGTAAAAAAGGCCAAAAATTGGGAAGTGTTGGCAGTTGAGAAAGCGGCTTGGCTAATGTTTAGGTCCTGTTGTAGTTATTTTGTTAATTTGTTTAGACAAAAAAAAGATTAGATTTTCTTTAGGTGGTATGATGAACAAATTGTCTAAAATGCTAACTTTTTTCATGTTTGAGGACAGGCACTCCCAGCCCACATTTTATTTGACAAAAGAAAAAAAATGTGTAGGATCGTAGAGGAAGATGACCTTTCTATTTTATGTCATTCTTTCCAACGGTAGAAACTTACCATGGAACCTAGAAGCACATTTAGAACTGTATTCCCCTCTAAATATACTTAAATATTTAATGAATTCCTTAATACCAACTGGTGTTGTCTCCTCACTATGTAGATGCATGCACCGATTACTGATAGTCCTGCACGAGACAGTTTTTTTTACTGGTTCTTGTTCTGTACTCTTATAGTGGTTCTTGTTTTGTACTCTTGAAAGGAGGGTGTGGAGGTCGAGGATTAAGGTAGAAGGTTAGTAGGTAGTTTATAGTGTTCACCGATAGACTTTAGTAGCATGCATTTCCCTTCATATTCTTAGATTTATATTATGGTGTGTGGTTTTGTTCGCCTCAGGTATTGTATTCTATATTGCTATTATTGGATACTATTTATCCTTTATTACAGTATGTGTTTTTTTTTTCTCTTCCATTTTTCTTCCTTCCTTGCTTTCCTCTTCCTGAGCCGAGGGTCTATTGAAAACATCCTCTCTACCTGCATTAGGTAGGGATAAGTTCTGAGTACAGACTACCCTCCCCAGACCCCACATGTTGGGATCAAACTGGATTTGTGTTGTTGTTGTTGTTGTTCTGTACTCTCCCTCCCTTTTTTTTTTTGGGTTCCCATGAGCCGCTTGTTAATGTGTTCGCCTTCTTTCTTCTTTTCCACACGGGAGGATCATGGGGTTCTCCCACCATACATAGAACTCCACAAATAAGGATTTTGGATCCTCCCACCCTACATAGAACTCCACAAATAGGGCTTTCTTGTGGTAGTAACTTTGAATGAGCAAGTTGATTTTCAACCAATTTTTAAGATAGTATTTGGCCATTTTAAAGGGCATATCAGTGTTGACTTGGGTTTATTAAGAAAGATTATTCAAGATATTGCTGAGGTTAAACACCAAGTACACACGTTCTTGCTATAGCAAACTACATTAGAATCGACGTCAATATGCAAATACAATAGTTACAACTTGTTGAAGGCGATCATTCTGTTAATAGCAGTTTCCATTCAACTTCTGCATTAATCACATGATCTTTCCAAATATCTAATCATACTTTTCCAGAAAGCTTCTCTATTAGTATTTATTTTCTTTCAAGACTAGAAAGGAGAAGTCCATAACCACACTTGGTCCTCAACTACAGCAAGATGCACCATCCTTGACCTCTGAGAAACAATAGTAGCTGGCAACGGTGACACTCAACACCACAGCAGTCAGCAGTTTTCTCGGAGTAGCTGCTCCTATCAAGATGAAGATAATAGGACCGTACCATATAATCCCTCCATTCCAATTTATGTGAATCTGTTTGACTGAGCACGGAGTTTAAGAAAAAAATTGAAGACTTTTGAAATTTGTGGTCCTAAACAAGTCAAAAAGGGGTCCAGAGTATTTGTGCGATTATAAAAGCTTCTCATTAAGGGTAGAATTGTAAGTTTATGCTAAATTGTTTCCAAATTTAGAAAGGAGTCATTCTTTTTGGAACGGACTAAAAAGGAAATAGGTTCACATAAACTGAAACGGAGGAAGTAACGGAGAAGTTTGCTGGGACGTCAAAAGAAAAGAACAGTCTTTGTGGCAATTTTAACTTACTGCTGGAGCGAAAAGCTTCTACAAATGACAACAGCAAAATGGCTAGTGCAGTACATATGTTGACCAACAGTAAAAGATTGTTTCAGGATCTATTAAGTTTTGCAAACAGAACGAATCATCTAAACTACTAGTAATATTTACACTTAATTCTAAATCTGCTTTGGCATACAAGTTAGTCGGTATTCTTTTCCCATGCTCTTTCAGTATAACACTAACTCAGAAATACAAGTGATATCTTGTCAAAACCAACCTGCTGGCCTGTAATGCATTCGACAAGCATTGGAACTCTTGTACATATACCTTAAACCACCGCAAGTTAGTTGCTCATCGAAATCCTTGTCAACAACTTAGCGGCCTGTAATATTTTGGAGGCATAGATGGACACTTTTCATTCATATGGGAGTATATATCCATTGTATTATATCCAGGCAGTTCCATCCGGTACTTCCCTCGGATTTGGCAGAAAGGAAGCTTTACTGTGTCATCCGCATTGCACCATTTTGGCAACCGGTTTGGATCGTCTTCAAAAAACTTGAGTGAGTAAGCATCCTTTATCTGCACTTAAGAACAAGTAACAACTTACGACACACTACCTCCTGACCATGGAACTGTTTTTAATTAAATATGCCTTTGAGTGAGATGCACCAAAAGGGTCGACAGGGATTAAAAAACAGCCAAAGAAATATCTTCAAAATAGATAAAAACTACTACTCCAGCCTACTCTAAATTTCCTATTTCACCTCTTCACAGATTCTATTGAATAGGTTGGAGCACTTTCTTTCGCTAATTGTCAATGCAATATACGCATGCGCGTATATGTGTGCGCACACATGTAGAAGCAGGTTCAAGATAGAAAATTGACAATGTTTTGATAGCATAAATGTGGACCCTTTCCTAGCTAGTTGGTAGTAAAATATTGCAGTAGTAAAGGTACGGGGAAATTATTATTTTTAAAGTAAACCATGTAAATTTTTTGGTATAACCCGAGCACAAAAGTAGAACAGTTGACACAGGGGAAGTAACTAAAAGGGCAAGGACTAACCAAACTACATACTTGGTACGCTTATGTGAATAGTAGGACAGGATAAGCAAAAGATACTTCGCTAGTGCTATACTCAAGGATTCAAAAGAAAAATATACTTTCTTTCAGATTCAAGAAATTAATGCACCGCAGAGCTAAGGCAAACAACTGAAAGGAAAATCACCCTGCCCCTGAAAATGGAACTTTAAAAATCCATCTAACGAACTCACCGTGAATTCTGTAACCTGAATCGAACCCGCAAGTGAACCAAATAGTCCTGCTTCCTTATACATTTCAAGAACAAAAGCAACACAGGATGTTGATTTCCCGTCAGTATAAACCCAGTCATCCTGCTCCGGGATAGTCAACAATTTGGCAAAAGATGATCCACGCTTTTCAACTTCGACAAGAATATCTGGAAGACCAAGGCCCTGCACGCACACAAAATCAGTTCCTCATTCAACATTTAATTATGAATCTTATCAGATGTACCGCACAAGCCTACGCTCACTTTGGCTTTTTGCTTGAGAATTTTGGCACAATGATTTTAACCAGACCATTGTGCAATTCCAGGGTAAACTATAGTTATGCCATTGAGCTTTGTTCATTTCTTAGTAATTTTCTCAACTTATTAAACCAGATACTCAATGGATGCACGTATTATCTTAGGTGAACAGCTTCACTTTGTGTATTTTGTCCACTCTGTCTCAATAAATAGAGGTGGTTCACTAATTTGATAAAACAGATATGACCTGAGTTCCAAGTCGCTTGTTCAAGGCTTCATTCCACATGTTAGCAGCATACGCAGGCTGTAATTGATTCCAAACAGTCATGACAGAAGCAACCTGTACCGAGCAAAATATATCAACAGCAAGCTAAAGCTGGTGAAATTTCACAGCAACAAATTGAAGAGGCATAAAGCAATCTAATAGCACTATTTGAAGTACAAACGCTAAGCACCAACATTATCCACTTTATATTTGAAGTTCGTCAATTTTCTGCATTCCTCTCAAAACTGCTGCCCTCCCTGTCCATGCCTCCCACTCTATCCTCATCACTCTTCTTGTGTTCAATCTTCTTTCATACATCTCAAAAGTAATTAAACAGGCAGGCATCATCATATGAAATCTTGATGTTCTTCACAAAAACACATCAATATAATTGTGCACAATTTTATATTTTCAACCCCCACCGACCGCAATGGTTTCTTTTAGCAATTGAGAGTCCGATTATATTTCCAAGAAATCAATTTGACATCAATTCTGTGCTAAATTTATATGACATGAACCTTCTGATGGACTTTAAACTATCACAAGATAATAAACCTCTCACTCTCTGCTCAAGTACACATGCGTACTATGTGGAGTTAAATTGAAAACTTGAGTCGTAATAAAATGTTTCAGCAATCAAATGGAGCTCCATGAGAATTCGACAGGTAACATTATACTAAATTCAACTGAATGAATGACATCTTGCAAAAGTCAACATACTGTCAACACATCAAAACCTGACCAGCAATTTTGAGACCCAATAAGAAATTTGAAAACCAATTTAATTTGGGTATAATTTAAAGTCAGTGCTCAACGGTCTGGTTGAAAAAAACAATAATTGGGTGATTAGGGTCCTTTGGTATTCAAATCTTTTTATGAACTTTCATAACCCCCCCACAAAAGGATGCTTTTTACATGTTCATACTTTGAGGCATCGAACAACTAACTATTTTATCCTTAGCCAAGAATTGGAACATTGCCCACTATCTTTTCAGACCACAATTCTTTTTCATAACACGTTCAGAATATCTTTCTTTTCTGGCACTTTTGCATCCACCCTTTCATAGGCCTCAATTTCCAGCTTCAACTGATTTTTAAATGGGCTATCATCCATTATTTTACTCTCTTCACAATTGCTAATCAAAGGCTTCTAACCATACAAGTCTAGTCTCAAATGATTGGACTTGGTGCTTAAGATCTCCTAGACTTTAGGCAAATTCAAACGATTTGGTTTAGGCTCACACAACATAGAAGCTCGACAATCACTGTTACTTCTGTTGAGTCACACATTGCTTAAGATGGGTAACTTGGACTCCTTATATAGTCTTGGGTAATCCTCACCTCATAAGCTAGCTTTTCGGGTTGAGTTAGGCCCAAGGTCCATTTAACATAGTATCAAAGCCAGGCCCATCTCATTATTTACCCGATATTGGCCCCCATCTTATATTGTCCACACACCAGTTGTCCAGTCCTGGCGTGCGGGGGTTGTTGAGTCCCACATCGGCTTAAGATGGGTAACTTGGACTCCTTATATGGTCTTGGATAATCTCACCTCATGCTAGCTTTTGGGGTTAAGTTAGCCCAAGGTCCATTTAACAATTTCAAGAGTAAGCAAGCATGAGTGAGTTTCATAGGGTCATGGTGCTTTATTTAGTACATAAGGACTGTTTTTCTTCTTACTCTTACTCTAAACTCTAACTAAGAACCTAGAATAAATGCTAATAACTTATTTCAGTTGACGCATCTAGAATCTAAAAAGCACCAGTCAAAAACAATCTTTATCTGAAAGAACATAGCTCAATGCTTAAGCCAAAGCAGAATTTGATTGAAGTGGCAAATGCAAAAAATTACATAGTAAAAGGATTATTAAGTGTTTATGGAAGGAAAAACTTCAAAGTAATAAAGCAACAATAAAATTGGCCCAACTATGAATAGACAGTGCATACCAGATGAGCATCCAAGGGAGAGGGGTAATTTCCGTCAAGTGTGTCTATCCAGCTAAATATTAAGTTGTGGAAACCATAAGGTTTGCCGACCATGCTTCGTGCATATTCCCAAGCAGCAGTCTCATTAAACTTGGCGCGGAGATCAGGATGCAAAGGGAGCAATGCAATATGTGGGTTGGAATCATCTTTTGTCAGCTCAAACTCCCACCATTCCTCCCACGGTAAAACAGCAATTATATCTTCTCCCTGAAAGTAGATACACAAACAAGTTGGTCTGTAATTTAATATAATCATGTTAGTAGCCATGCTTAAGAGTTCTTATTTGGTTCAACCCCAGCTCCAGGGGCGGAGCTAATGTGTTGATTATAGGTTCGGCCGAACCCAGTAACTTTGATTCGAGACCTGTATTTCTCTTAAAGATTCATTGAATATATACAAAGTTTTAATTTAAAACCGAGCAACTTAAAAGAACTAGAATCCTGAACTAATAAACTTCAAATCCTAGCTTTGTCTCTACCCACCTCCAACCTTCCCGGGGAGTTTGGTTCAACCACTACCTGATACTACCCAATCACACAATTTCGAACAACGAGTTATGACTACTTCATCTGATGGAAGATGGTGCAAACTTTGTAATGGGGTCATGTCATTTTGATATGACAGCAATACAAAATGGTAGTTGAACTCAGCAGTATCACATAGTCTTACCAATGCTTAAAGTTGTAAACTGTATATGCATCACTAGACAGACCACAACCTGATAACACCCCATATTACCTCCGCCTGAAGTTATTCAACTTGATTTGGAGTATCGAGTAATGTCTATTGCACCTGCATCAGGGTGCTTATTTTCACAAGCTACAGAATCAATTGATCTTTTAAATTCTAACAAGCCATATCTCCAAGATACTTATTCTTAGCGGCTAACTAGCTATAGGATTGACTGCTAAGCCTTAAAGATATTCCAACAAGTAAAAGAAAGGAGAAAAATAGTAGCAAAGAAGAGTTGAATTCTAGCTACATAGTAATATTCAAACTCAAAATTTGTTATAAAAGAAAAGCTAGCGAGTAAGAAGCTACGGAGAAAAGAAAAGGTTTAAAATCTTAAAGATATCCTCTTTTTGCCTTTACCTCCATGACATAAATAATTTTTTGTTCTCCTAACTATTCTTTAAACATGATGACTCTCTCAAACCCATTTATGCTAACTCAGTAATGTTTGATGGAAATGCACTAATATCCTTGCATCTCATGTGGGAAAAGCCCAAAACACACAAGCATTTTTCCATCTTCAACTTAATGAATGCCATAATCTGAATGCATGGCACAATTAATATATGAAATTAAAGATGCAATAAAGAAAGAAGCCTATAAAATTTAACATATGTGCTTCTGTAAATGGAAGGCATAATCATCTACGGTACTTTGGTGTATCAAAAAGTCAAAGACATTATCTTAAACAAGAGACTGCAACTTCTCTCAGAAATGCCAACCCACACACCATAAAAAATCATAAACAATCCCACGTGCTTGCAACAATCAGATAGACATAAGTGGATTTATTTTAGAAATATACTAAAAGGGATACTTTTGTCTCTTTCCATTCTCCGACCAATACCTTTGTTGTTGGAGTGGTTTTTGGAGCATGTAACTTAAAAGCCCGGGAAACCACATTATTCAATATTCAGCTTTTGCTCCCCAATGTAAGAAAGAACAATGAAAAAAGTACCATCATGTCAAAGCAAAATACAAATGTTTGGAAGTACCTTATCATTCTCGTTTCCAGATTCTCCAACCCACAGCTTTCCTTCAGCATCCCTCAAGCAAACAGCAGAATGGCCAGCGTAAGCCCCTGTTACCCATTTCTCTAACGTCTCAAAACCACCCCAACGACCTCTAATTTTTGATATTGCAAGAAAATCTCCAGAATGTATGTCTTCAGTGGTAAGGTTGCTGACCCATGGTTGAGGACGTTGGTCAAATGAAGCACCCATATGTTTCTTTAGAAATCCAATATTTGAGTTTTCACCCCATCCGGTGTTTGTGAACAAAGGGAAAACATCCCATAATGCTGAAAGGGTTCCTAACATTCCTGCTTGCATAAGGAAAATTGAGACGCCTTTACGTTTCACCTGTTCCAATTTGCATTTTAGAGTCTATAACAACTTGATGCTAATGGCCATGTAGTTTAATTTACGAAATGACCGCAACTCACATATTCTAGCTCAGCTTGAGACTCCCACTCCTTGATTTCAAGAGTATGTTCACGTGATAAAACGTAGTAATCCCATGTCACGCGATATGGGGTCGCAAAGATGTAAAGGTCCATACATGTGTAACTGTGTGCATTGCTGACCTGCGTAATAATAGGAGAGATTATTAATTAATGAAAAAATACAACAATCCCTTCGGACCATGAACATTCATTATTTAATCAATACATCATTTAATCTTTAAATTAAAATTACTCCCTCCTCCCTTTCGTTTTATACGGTAGTAATAGACTGTGCACGGAGTTTAAGAAAGATAATAAGATTTTTGGCACATATAAAACGTACCATTGGAACTTGTGGTCTTAAACATGTCACGACATTCTTATGGCTACGAGTGCACGCCATAAAGGGAAAAGTGGCAAAAATGTAATTCTTTTTTGGAACATACTAAAAAAGAGAGCGATATAAAATGACAATGTATACTTAGTCAACATATATAGAGGAGAGGACCTAAGAATGAGAAGCTCAAGAGTACTAATCTATGAGGAACTGCAGCTATTGAAGAACAGACGGCCAAAACTTCTTAACTAATATTTTGGAAACCGATCCAGTGCAGCTCTTAATAGATTTTGAAGATCACACAACTGAAAAGAGTGCCATAACAGACACATAATGTGTCCCAAACTTATTAACAACTGTAGTACAAGAGTTGTTTAGCATCAGAAGGAGACGACTTAAATTTCAAGCAATAACTTTCTTAGCCTCAACTAGTATTATATCAAGGGAGACCAGGACAATTAATGTTATATCCAACAAAGAGAGGGAAATTGATCAATAAAAAAATCTGATCTAACAAGAAAGACCGGAGATTGAAGAAATGTCAAACGTGAAAAGTGAAAGAAAAAAGAAGACGCAATGAAATATGTTAGAACTTTAAGAGCAACGAGCAAATATGCAAGCTTTAAAGAAAAAAGGCGCAAAATATAGAAAATTTAAAATATATATATATATATATATATATATGTAATAACTATATATACAATAACTACTATTTGGACAAAAGAATTGAAAAAATTATAATTAGCCAAAGATAGTTATTTTTAGTGTTTTATAACGTACATCTTAGCGGCTTAGTGGCTAAAGCGCTGCCTAAGTGAGGCGAAGTACTCAGTCTATTTTGTACCTAGCTTGAAGGCTTAAATGCAGCTCAAACCAGCCTTCGACAACTCTGTCAATGTCGGGCAAACCATTACCATCCCAATCAGCCTAGTTTAAGACACAAAGGCACGAGTAGCATTAGAGACCACCACTCTAAATTCCTTGAACACAACACTTGACAATAACACATCGCCAACCCGGTGTCATAACAAATCATTTCAACATCAATCATAATTAAGTGGGGAGAAATGAGTTCCTAAACATCCAATACCTCTAAAAGGGTGCAACTGCTGGATACATAACTGCAGGAGACCACCCTAAGTGACCATGTTGAAGCCATCTACTACAGCCATGACCAACTAAAAAGCCTTTTCATCCTCAACAATCGCAAGATTATATAGGACAGGAGGGAAACAGACAGAGAAACAACAAAAACAGAAAAAAACAACACAAGGCGAGCACATATGTTCACTGTGATCTCTTTTTTCCTATGTTTGTATAAATTTCCTTTACTTTCCATTTGTTTAGGCTACCTTTTTAAGAATATTATTTGACTTGAGATTCAAAGTTTCGCGGCCTTCGCTCGGATGTATCAGTCACACATGATTCGGCTACATCCATCAGACCAAGCTTGATCCAATCCAAAAATGAGTCTGGGCTTCCTCAACGTCAGTTCCTTTAGCGGTTCAAGATCCATCCAAGTTGCTAACACTAGTGTATAAATGTAACATACCAAAATGTTTTAGACCTCTCTCGGTTTTTTGGCTAAGATCATTTTACGTCCCGAAATGTTTTTGTTAGTGCCATTCAATATTTACTGACCAATACAAAATCTTCAAATAACTTCAACTAGAAACATCAATATTTGAAAGTTCTCTAAGCTCAAGATATTTACTATACCATAAACAAAAATGCTAACCAAGAAGACAATATAACATAAATTAATGCAAAGACTGGCATTTTATACATGACAGTTCAACAGCAGATATTCAAATAATACTGTTATTTATATAAAAGTCAATTTTTACAGGTCCAAACATATTGACAAGTCCATATAGCAAAGAATGAAGCTTAACTCCCACCTAGTTTTTCATCTTTCTCACAACCAAAGCAAGTGATATCTAGCAGCAAAAGAGAATCAAAAAGAAACTGCAAGGATTCTTCATAGATAACTAAATCAGCAGATTATCCAGACCATATTTCCAATAAATATTAACTCAAAAGGTACCCACACTGCAGACGAAATATAGCAAATAAGAGCAAATTTATCACAATAATGAAACTAAAATCTCTGAACAGGCTAAACTAAATACCAAAGTAGAAGTCCAACTCCAAACTATCCAAAAACACCAAAGAATATTCATGGCAAAACCTTCTAAAACCAAAACTTCATCCCAGAAGGTATTTCCTTTTTCGTTTGTGCCCAAAAAGAATGATCTTTTATATTTAAAAATAATTTAACTTTAAACTTTTGCCTAATGAGAGTGTTTTATAGCCACACGAATAATTTATTTCAGACACTTTTTTTTTTCAGGTTTAACCTCCATGCACAGTCAAGCATCAATTTAGGATGGAGGAAGTAATTAATAAGCTGAAACATCAAAATAAAAGGAAAAATAACTGCCCAATTCAAGAAAGTTGCAAAAAAACAGATTTTTGAGGGGGGAAAAAGAACCTTGATATGGAGAGTGCCACCGCCAAACTGACTTCCAGTCTTGTTGTGAAGCTCCAACCAAGCAGTATTCTTGTAAAAGCAAGCACCTTTCCATTCAAGAGTATTATTACTTGATATTGAAGCAACCCCCATAAAAGAGGGCAACAGGTCAACAGCACTGTAGAGGGAGTTGACAATAGGCCATGATACTTTTCCAGGTAACAGTGGCAAAACATCCTTTAGATGAAATAGTGATTTTGACCCATGTATTTGCAATGGAAAGAAACAGGAAAAAATCAAGACACTGAATAAAAATTGGGTCTTCAAGAAAACCGCCATGGCTGTGTTCTGTGGAATCTAGGTAGGGAGAGTTTTGTGGGGTCAAGATGGTTAATAAGGAAATGGGTTGCCACAGAATCAAGATTTAATATGGTTATTGAATTTTGCAGACGGTCTATTTGATTAGTTAGTTCCATATGGTTATTGATTTTTTCAAGAAAGAGTCAGTTTTTAGTTCCGTCAAGTTATCAACTTTTGCCCCTTTTTTCCTTTTTCAGCTGTATTTTCATAAATTAGGAAGTTGGTTTCTAATTTTAGTTTATCCAATTCTTAAGTTACGTCCACATCATAGCTATTGCTGACATCCTCAGACACACTTTTGTTGTTGTGAACTGAATTTTCTGATATTTTTGAACTTGTTACTATCTTTGTCTTAGCAAATACTCCAAAAAAACAAAGTTTTTTATTCTCGAAACCCAGAAACATCGCATTGTAGTTGTAAATGTGCCGGATGGCTTTGTTGCAAGAAACGGAGTCTTTTTTACTCAAATAATCAAAATGCGTGAAAAAAAGTTTAGTGATAAAAATACGTAAGATATAGCACTCTTTAAAAGTGCGCTAGCCGCTATATGTATGGCGCCTTTTATAACGGCGCTATATGTGAATTTGACAAGACTGCCAGGTATAGCGCCTTAATAAAGGGCGCTATACATATTTTGTGGGCCCACCAATAATTCTTCTGCGCTTAACTGATATAACAATAATTCAAATGGGTATAGCGCCCTTATTTAAGGCGATATATCAAAAAATTCGACCCTCGGATTGGGCATTGCGTTATTTAAAGACGTTAAGGATTTTGTAAAAATTCATTTAGAAATATTCTCAAGTCTTGTTAAATTTTTCTTCGTTAAGTTATTTTGTATTTTGTCATAATGTCTGAAGAGCGGAGAATTAGAGTTTCATTATATTGGGGGAGTGAGGTTGTGGTGGCGAATAACCCAATAAGCTATAGTTTATCTCCACAGTGTCATGTTAAGTTGTCAGTTACAATGGAGTACGATAGATTGGTATCGTTGTTGTGTAAAAAAATGAGTGTGAGCAAACGTTCGGTGAACCTTAAATTAACCGGAGGATATCTGTATTCTGTCACTCCGTAAGGGGTTGCTTGTTACGCTGAGTTTAATATCGAAGATGATGAAACTCTGAGTGATTTTTTGAGGACTCCGGATGAATACCGGAAATTTCTTTTGATAAAAATGTTGGAAATATACGTCAAGGTTGACGACGTTCGCAATAATGCTGTTGCGCAAAGCAGGGATATCCCTCAGTCATCGGGTGATTATTTTGGAGCAGTTTTAGCCGAACAGGTTCTGGCTGAAAGAGTTTGGCCTGATCTAAACTTATCTCCACGGGCGAATGAGGAGCGAGGAAATAATTTCTCTCCTACTTTACATAATCCACAAGACGAGTGGTAAACTTCAAATTTCCTTTGTGTTACGATATTTATTTTTGTTGTATTGAATTTGTATTAACACTCATATATCCCACAGGGGGTACCGGCCAAATATGAATTTTACCAGTTATGAACCAACGCCAAGTTGAAATATGCGTATTTCTGGTGTGTTGGATCATGGTGGTCCATCCGGGAGTCATCACTAATAGGATAATGTCCATCATGGGATGTCAACACATTACAATTTGTAAGTGAAGTGATATATATATATATATATAAAGTATTTATCAATTTGAGTAGCTCATTATTTTGTTGGGTGTGCAGTGAAAATGAGAAACTTGAAGGTCCTGTCCTTACTCAATTGCCCGAAGACGACATATTTAATCGAGATCTCTCAGATGCACAAAGTAAGGAAGAGAACAGTGATTATGACAATAATGCCGATGAGTCCGGAGATGACACACCTTTCCCTGATGAGCGTGGTGATGAGGAGGAAGAGAATGTTGGACCTGATTTGACGAGGGAGCATGCTCCATCCCCTGTTAGACCAAGAGTGTACGAGTCCCAAGTGCCGTTTCATTCAAAGGAAATTCCCTACCTTGATTATTTTTCAAGTATGATGGATGTGGATGCCCTCACAAGGGATACTAACGAAATTCAGACAACAATGTGGGACGAGTCTAGACCAACGGTTCTGTCAAAGGGCATATTCTTTCCTGATAAAGCGCGCCTAAGCAAGGCGGGAAAAATGTACAGCGTAAAAGAGTGTCGTGGGATGACGGTATGGGAGTCAACTCCGGATGTATACAAGGTTGTTTGTCGAAGATGGTTTACGGGTTGTCATTGAATGTTGCATGCGAGCAAGAAGAAAACAAATATGTGGAAAGTGGGTAAACACATTGGCACTCACACTTGTGAAATATGTGGAAAGTGGGTAAACACGTTGACTTGATTTCTCTTGTCTTGATTCCACATATTGAAGCGTCCATAGGGTACAAGATCAAAGAGTATATTACATCCGTGCACCAGGAATATGGTTGTACCATTACCAAAAGAAAGGCATTTCTCGCACGCAAACGTGCTTTTGAAATTGTTTATGGTAACTGGAATAAGTCATTTGCATCTCTACCCAGGTACATGGCCGCATTGAAACACTTTAACCCCGGGACTGTTGTTGAATGAAAAATTGAGAGAAGTCCGGGAATACCAGAATATATATATATATATATGTATATATATATATATATTCAAATACGTGTTCTGGGCATTTAAACCAGCAATTGATTGTTTTTTGCATACCAATGCCTCGTGCTTATCGGCGTATGGAACGTACCGACCGCCAGCGCGATAAATAGGATTCCCGACGAAAAGTCGGGTAACACCGCGATACCAGCCCATATAATCATGCTCAGTATCCGTCCGACGCGATGAAGGGGGCGAAATAAGGTCAAGTCGTCGGTCCCAAATATCGATCTGTGCCTCTAGTCATGCCATATATGCCTAGTCTACGCTGGAATGATCATCCCGCTAGAAATATGTGGTATTCCAGGCGGGCGGTGGCGGTACAAGCTCCTGGCGACCAAACTGGCCAAGTACCCGCTCGGTGGCATGATGCACCACAACATCAAGGCACATCAACGAGACGGAAGAACTCCAAATAAGTCGGTCGGCCGAGCAATAATCAGGCAAGCCAGCTATCAGCACATCGTTGTATGGCCTCCAAATGAACTATTAAGTAACAACAAAAAACATGAGTATACACAAAACATTTGAAGCCAAGCCAAGTAAACTTAGGTATACATTTACATGTGCGCCCTCCAGAAAATTCAACAAATCCCTGCACAAGGGGAGATTATGTCGAGCCTCGTACTCTCGTCCATATCCTCGCCGGAGAACCCACCTCCTAGCTAAAGGGAGAAATGGAGGTGGTGCACCCGGAGCTAATGGTGGTAGAGATGGCTGCAACTACAAGAACCGCTCCCAATCCCAAACCTAACATACAAAGTGGACGTAAAATTTAAGATATATTTTTACTAGATATGTTCTAATGAATGGAGTATTCGAATATGTTTTCACTTGTAGCAGCGGCAAAAATCCAGCAACGTCACGTTGGGCGCCCATGCTCGCCCGACACATCTGCCAGTACAAGTGGCCGAGAACAACAATACCCCAGCTGTACGGAGGTAAATCATCTAGCCGCTCAAGATGACGAAGAAATCTCAAGCTGACTAGGTTCCCCGAAGTGTTCGGGAACAAGACCCCTCCGAACGTAAGGAGTAGCAGCAACCTCGTGTAACAGTGAATATGAAGCTCTGGTGTATCGTCTGTGATGTCAGGGTGAAATATCTCCAAATGGTCTCAGATAGTCATCAACTGCAGACGACTGGCCCCAACTAGTCATTCTCCTCATGTGGCCGGAAACCGGTGAACCGCTGCAGCATGTCCAGGTATTGCCCACCTGTCAGCTCTCTCATGTCATGCGGCAGAGCAATAGGGTGTCCATCAATGGGCAACCCATACATGACCTCCACGTCCTGCAACGTGATGGTGGCCTCGCCAATGGGCAAGTGGAATGTGTGCGTCTCTGGTCGCCACCACTTTATCGGGGCCGTGATCAAAGACCAATCGAGCTGCAGCCAGCCGATCTCTACAATCCTATAGAAGCTCGTATCCTGGAGGTGTCTGACTACACGGGGATGGAGAACGCGCCCCTTGAGAAAGCCCCACATGTCGTCCACTCTCCTGGCGCGGAAAGTCTGGGCCATTAACTGTCCCTCCCTTATGTGGGACGACCTATGATCGTCCTATAGCGACAGTAGCTCCACGCTGGCAGGTCCGGGATGCATAGGCGGAACCTCTATGTCGTCTACTATAAATTAAACAAGATTAATTACATTATTTTACTTTAATATGTTAGTTTATTATTTTACATGTTAGTTTTATTATTTTATATGTTTGTTTGTAATTAAATAATTAATTTTCATAATTATACAAGATTTAATTATTAAATATTCACATATGGATTTCGGGCTCGATATTTGAGACCCAGTAGCACCAAGATATCCAAAATTATTATGTTCATGATGAGAAAATTATCTCGATTTATAACTCAACATGTCTGTTGTTTTAAATGTTAGTTTAATATTGTATTTGTTAGTTTTATTAATTTATATGTTAGTATTACTATTTTACATGTTAGTTTTATAATTTTATATTTTTTTTTGTTACTCACTTAATTTTAACTATAATAAAATTAAATAATTAATTTTTATAATTATACAAGATTTAATTATTAAGTATTCACATATGAGTTTCAGGATCGATATTTGAGGCCCAGTAGCACCAAGATATCCTGAATTCTTGTGTTCATGATGAGAAAATTATCTCGATTTATAACTCAACATGTCTGTTATTTTAAATGTTAGTTTAATATTGTATGTGTTATTTTTATTAATTTATATGTTAGTTTTATTATTTTACATGTTAGTTTTATTATCTTATATGTTTGTTTGTTACTCACTTATTTTTGACTATAATAAAATTAAATAATTAATTTTTATAATTATACAAGATTTAATTATTAAGTATTTACATATGTGTTACAGGTTCAATATTTGAGGCCCAGTAGCACCAAGAAATCCGAAAAATATTGTTATTTTCTTACGATCGTTGACTAGAATTGGACAGAGTTTGTGTTTGAACTATCAGCTATTTTGACGTATTTTTGGGTATAATAGATACTTAAATGATTAATTTGAATAGCTACAAGGATACTACACTACAAGGCACTACATTTACTACGCTAAAAGGACACTATATTACAAATACAAGCATTACATTAGGCCACAAGATATCACTAGAGGGAACTAAAATAACAATTTATCTGTTTTATTAGTCTTTAAGCAAATAAATAATCTAAACCAGATAAAAACAACAAATAAATTTAATCACAAAACGTTCACGAAAATACATATACCACAGTAAAAAGTAACTTCTTAACTTTTTTTTTAACAACTAATAATAATTTCTTTTTGTTTTTATATATTTTTTAAGAATGGGGGGTGGGGTGGGGGTCTCTTTGGTGGAGGAAGGGAAGGGGACAAGTTTATTAACATGTATAACGCCATTTATTAAGGCGCTATATATATAGCGCCTTAATAATCAGAGTTATACCTGGTCGTCTTGTCAATATAGCGCTTTAATAAACGGAGCTATACCTGGTCGTCTTGTCAAATTTAAATATAGTGTATTTTAGTCACTAAGTTTTTTTTTCCACGCATTTCGATCGTTTGAATAAAAAAAGATCACATTTTGATTCCGGACTCCCAGAAACGTCTCTGTCAATTGTCATTACTATAATCTATAGCTTAATCTCCAATTAAGGCGGAGAGCAATTCCGATCTTTAATTGGATTAGCTGGATTTCCTTTAATCAATTAATATATTGGAATATCTCAATATCCAAGTGATCGTGTATTAGGACAGTTGATGCCCGTTGACTTTGGGAGGTTGACTGATTTACACAAATGGCCATTCTTGCGGCCTTGTATTTAGAAATTGGTCAGTTTATCAAAATTAGACCCATGGGTATAAAGTTTGAAAGGATATTGATTTGCAAATGGTCAATTTCATTATACCCCTAATTTGTTCTATATGGTTATTGATTTTCTTTTGTTAATTCCAAAGAGTCATTTTTAGTTCCGGGAAGTGATCAACTTTGCCCCTTTTGTCATCTTTTGGCTAATTAAAGGATAAAATAATCTTTCAAATTCTCATAAATTTGAGTAGTTGTATTTTTTATTTGCAATTCCTAGGTTACCTCCACGTCATAGTGCTCTGTCCTTTGTGAACTGAATTTTTTATTTGTCATTTTCTTCTCAGCAAAGCAAAATACACGCGAAAAGGCCAAAACAAAGGGTGTGTCTCGTATATATTTTGCGAAAATAATTGGCTTTTTAATTTATCTTTTGATGTTTGGTAAATCAGGAAAAAAATGTCTCAAGAACATCTACATATAATCTAGTCATCTCCACAAATATTATGGGATGAGGAGTTGGGGGTGGCTAGGTTGTTGGGGGTGGGGTGATCGAGGTAGGGGTTGGGCTGGGATGTTGGACGTAGAGATGTGAAAGGTTATATGAAACTTGTTTCTTTACTCTCATTTGGGAAATCATTTTCCTGAATTTGAAGGAACTAGTTTTTGTACGTAAAAAGAGATTAAGTGTACGCAGACCTTACCATTACCCCGAAGAGAGTAGAGAGGCTGTTTCCGGAAGACTCTCGTCTCAAAAGAAAATAGAGAAAAATATATTTCTCCATACCAAACACAACGAAAGTGAGTAGTTTTCTTAATTGCAATGGAACTAGATGCATTTCTTATTATTTGAAGAATGAAATTGTCACAAGATGGCATCACTTTTGTTGGACAAAAATGTTAACATAATATTGATAGTCCAAGTTTTGGGATGAGCCAAACTTGATGGACAGACTATCTGCAGTTGCGTCTCCCATATTTCAACTGTGGTTAAGTTATATCCTTGAAACGTAGAAGCAAGAACATTAACATCAGCAAACGGCCTAAAGAACCAAAATCGATTAATGGTCTTTTGAAGATAGTCCAATACTCGAAGCAATAGAAAACAAAGAAAATATATGAGAAATGTAAACATAATCTGTTAATTACATTATCATCCTTTACCTTTTCGTCTAGTAGTTCTTTCTATAGCCTTATGTCTTGTCTTTTTACTATTTTTCTCGTCCTGTCTGTTATATACTTTTCTCACGCTTCTAAGTTGTGCAGAGTTCACTTAGTCAAAGTTCATTCTTGAATCTTCGTTTTCGTTTTCATGATAGACTATATCCATATATTTTTATATTTATAACTCTGCGTATTGGTGAAAAAGAGTTTCACACGTAAGTCAGCTTTTGATAACTCAGCCAGTCACGTGGACACAAAAAAACGCGACATCTGGACGTGACTCCTTGAAGAGATACGGTACAAAGAGGCACAGTTCAGTAAACCCACGAACTTATCAGCCACGGAAAACTCAACTTGATCAAAACGGGAGAAAGGCAAGGTCAGAATGAATCTAGACAAAGCTACGAGCAGATTCAGGGATCCACAATTAATTACTCGAACGTTATGTAACTGAACCTCAATTACTGTTATCCTTTGTGACGCCTCATTAATGTCATAATTAATCATTAATGAGTAACCATAGCAAGAGTCGTACGTTGTAAGAATCTCCTATATAAGGGAGGGGAATACAGCTTGTAAAGGCATCTGATTCTCGAATACGATCAACGTATCTTTTATTTCTGCAATATTGTCTATTATTCATTTTTCCCATTATCTTGATTATCAGTAACCCGTATTCATCTTAAAAATAAGCTTTAGTCAAAGGGTCTAATTCTTTGGTTAAACAAATTGGTTCCGTTACCGGGAATCTGATAATCTTTGTTTACTTTCCAAGTGATATCCTTTGAATTATGTCAAATCCCAACGACAACAACCAGCAAAGAAGTGGAGCCAGTTCCATCGCCTTCAGGAACCCCACGTGGTTCGAGGGAACAATCCCCAGAAAGATCCAATAACAATAATGGTAATAATGACCAAACTGTAGAACAAGATCGTGTAAAGCAAATGATTGCATGGTGTGAGCCAAGCTTTGCAAGAATTTGCGAGAGGATTACCGGCAGTGTTTCCTACACCGCCGACGCCACCTCCCAATAACACAATCACCATGGAAAATCCTCAATCTGGGTTGGCAAACTCAGTAAGAAGAGATACTCCTAATGAATCTCTCCAAACGAGACCAGATGTATCTAATAACTCAGAATTACAAAATTTACTGCTAACCATGCAGAAACATATGAAGGAGCAGAACGATCGCATCGAACAAATTTCTGGTGTGCCACCTGTCATCAAAGGCATCGATGTTGACAGATATTCTCAACAACCTTAGAAACCAAGTGCGGCACCTTTGCCTATACCCAAGAAATTTAAAATGCCTGACATTTGTTGGTTGAATTCCCAATGCACACGCAAGTGTACGTGGTCGACAAGTAATATAGGATTT
>ML333895.1:0-57023 GCA_005239505.1 Nicotiana paniculata
CTAAACGTGTAGGAGACTTCTATTCCAACCGGAAAACACTTAAACTCGTCAAAACTCGGAATTAACCGAACTTGAGACCTGGCGTATGGGCCCTAACGCCTGGCTGATGCTAGGCTAAGGCTGGCGTTTTAGCTCTAACGCCTGGCAAGGTCAGGCGTTTGGGCTCTGGCGTCCGGTTATAGCCCGGTGCACTCCTCCTCGCCTCTTGAGCGTATTTTCGATGTATTTGCATCCATTTAGCTCGGTTTCCGTCTCCAATTCACCTACACATGAAATAGACTCTATTATGCACATAAAAAGTGTATTTTTATCATTAACNGCCTCGCATCAGTCACATTGCCTAATTCCCTGTTAGGGTAAAAAAATTTAGTTTTTGTTCCATTGACTATAACAGTCGTCAAGGAAGTAGTTATACAACATAATTAATTAGGAAATGTTTGAGGGGAACTTGAAGTATTCGAGTGTCCTATATATAAAGGACCACTTCTATTTATCAAAATCTTTCTTTAGGTCAATTTTGATCAATATATTGCCCGATTTATTTTTGTATTTTTTGAGTTGATGAATAAGTTCTTGGATAATTATGGCATTGTCATTGGCCCTTCTATTCTTTCTAAATCTGGACTGAGTAGGACTTATAAGATTGTCAAGGAATGATTTTAGTCTGTTTGCAATAATTTTAGTAATTAATTTATAATGGTATTGCAAAGACTAATAGGTCAAAAATTTTTGAGGTTGTTAGCATTAGGGAATTTAAGAATTAGACAAAGGTAAGTAGAATTGATCTCTGGAGGGATTGTGTTTTCTTTAAACACTTTGTGACAAAAATCCCTAACAGATTTTCCTAAAATATTTCAATATTTTTGGTAGAAGAATAGGTGTAAATCATCAGGTCCTGGAGATTTAAAAGGTTTAAAGGAGAATATTGCAGTATTTATACTACAATCCAGTAAAGAATTGACTAAATTTGTGAGATCAATGTTATCAAAGCTAGAGGGGTCGTGCATTATGTTGGACCAATTTTTGACTTCTTGGCTAGTAGTGAATATGGTTTTAAAATGTTGGAGAGTGTGGTTTAAAATATTTTGTTGATTATCAATCCAATTACCTTCTTTATTTTTGAAGAAGATAATATGATTCTGTCTCTTTCTATTAGAGGCCGATATTTGAAAAAATCTGGTATTAGCATCTCCTTGATTTACCAATTAATCCGGGATCTAATTTTTCAATAATCTTCTTCTAATTTTAAAATGTTGTTATAGTCTTTGATGAGAGATTTCTCTAATTCTTGGAGAAAAAAATTATGGTTATAATGAGGGAAATTTTGTATTCCATTACGTCTGGCCAAGAGCTTTTTTTTATCTCTAGTAATATTTCCAAAATTATTCCTTCCCCAATTTTTAATCAAATCAGTAAAAGATTCAGTAACTTCTAGTAACTCTGTATTTCTCCATTTTGTGGCTACGATATTAGCAAAGCTTGGATGTGTACACCAAATATTTTTTAGTCTAAAGATTTTATCCAAGTCGTTGTAACAATTGTTTAGTTTAACTAATATCGGATTATGGTCCGAATAGGTTTTTGGAAGGTGGGTGATAGTAACATTAGGAAAACTTATCGTCATTAGCTAAGATACGATCTAACCTCTCCATTATTAACCCTTTCTTTCTTCTATGGCTAGATCACGTAAATTTGCTTCCCTTGAAGCCAAGGTCGATTAAGTTACAATCATTTATATTTTTTTAAAGTTTTTTAGCTCTAGACAAATTTATAGGCCTACTTCCAATCTTTTCATTACTACAAATAATATCTTTAAAGTCACCTCCTATAAACCAAGGCCCCGTATGTATGTTGGATAGGCATTTAAGATTTTCCCACATAATATCTCTATCCTGACTTTTTGTGCTAGCATAAATTGTTGAAAAAAGCCATTTTGATTTAAAGGGACGTACCTTTATGAGTGCATAGATTTCCTGACCTCTCCTAGTGAAGTGTTCAACAGTCACTATATCATGGTTGTAGAGGATGACCATGCCTCCAGCTTGTCCCCCCGATGGCACTTTTATGAGTTTAGAAAAATTGAACTCATTTAGTAGAGGGCCATGCACCATCATTCTTGTTTCAAGGAGAGCCACCATGCATGTCCTATGAGTATCGATTAACTCCCTAAAGTTTCTATAAAAATCGTCGTTGTTTGCACCTCTAACATTCCAAAAGATAATAGTAGTGGATCTATTCATTTGTGGTGCTTGATGTTGGTTGACACTAGAATCCCTCTCTCCACTGTGTTGTGGCTCCTCCTCCTTGAGGGAATAAGGATCACTGCTTGTTTTCCTACTATGGGATCTTGTGGTGGACGAATATATATTGAGCACTTGTACATTGTGTTGGGGCAGCTGAATATGTATTTCTTGCTCCACAGTTCGGGAAGAGTATTATTTTTACCCCGTTTAGGCTTGAAAATTCTACACTCGGTTGAGTACCTTGTTGAAGGCGTTCTTCTTCTCCCACTACTGGATATTGAACTGGGTTCTTGTTTTGTTCTGGCCCATTGACTTGGGGGTTGGGTTCCAAGTTGACTAGAGCCATGTAGGGTAGATTCTTTTGCTCATGGTTTGCATGGTGGTTCCAAGGCATGAAAATTGGGTTGATGTTCATGTTATTCTATGGTGGAAAGAATGGGAGATTCATTACGAGATTGATGAATCTGTTTGGAGTTTGTGGTAGATTTCTCTGTTCTTGCATGGCTTGGACTAACGTTTGATTCATATTGGGAGCTAGGGGGTGAAGAATGTTGTTGATCCAAGCTTGATTTGTGTAGTTGTTCAGTGCAATATGCATTCCCTCATATATTAACTGGGCTAGATATCAAGTGTTTTGTATTATTATCACCATTTTCTGCTCATTGATTTGTATGTTGAATGTTATTGCATAACCCAGAATACCTACCTCCAGCCAAGAGTTTGGTTGATAGTTTTGTGGATGTGGTGGTGATGTGAAGAAGAGGGGTTGGTTTGGAAAGTGGGGTGGCAGTGATGGCTAGTTGTCCATTGTTGGAACTCTATGGTGTTGGGGAATATGGACTAGATGAAATCTTCTTCTTGCTGAGAATGGAAGTCTTGTCATTTTCTTCTTATGAGTGACTTATTAAATTAGAGGTTGTATTAGGAAGGGAAACCTTAGTAGGGGAATTAATAAGATCGTGGGGAGATATGGTTGATGCCAAGTGTATTAAGGATTCTACCATATGGCAATCCTCTTTTGCATGCAATTTGGAAGTTTAAGAGATGTAGTTGTGTGTGGATGGTTGTGTAGGGGAATTTTGTGAAGAATTAAGTAATTTTCAAATGTTAGAGGTTGCCGGTTGTTTATTATTCATTTTATTTGTGGAGTTTTTGTCTAATGATTCAGGTGACAATACCACAGTGGTCTCATCTTTGTCCATGTGTATGGTGTTGTTGTTCCCCATTTTCTTGCATTGGTTGGAAGAGATTATGGTCGGACTCATCGTGGTATTGTTTTCACAAATCATAGGCATACTTTTTAGAAGCTTAAATTGATTGGTTGATTGAATACCAACTTTGGACCAGGGGTATTAACACGGGAATGGAAGGAGTAACAAAAATAATTTCCACATATATATACTTTAGGGAATTAAGAAACTTACTTGTATTCGTTATAATTATTGTGGACTTTATACCTTTATTGGTGGGGTTGCTTTTGAATTGGTAGCTTTGTTCTTGGAGAAAGAAACAGTTACCCAATATCCTGGGACAATTTGTCGTGTGGCAATGTCTTCTATATCATGCTGCTTCTTGGAATTTGAAGGTTGTAAAACAACTGGACATTTGGATTGGGTATGGCCTAACTTACCAAAGTTCTTGCATAAGAAATTGTCCCCTTCATAATGGATTTGCTGTTTATAATTACCAATATAAACAAAAGGCTTAACTGGTGCTTCCATTGAAATTTCCACACATAATCTAGCATAACGACCCCTTAGGATAGATGATGTACATGCATCAATCCTAACTAATTTACCAATGGTGTTACCATTTTTTTGTAATATTGTTGAGTCATAAAATTTTGTGTAGATGTAACGACTCGACCGGTCGTTTTGAGAATTTAAGCTCCGTTAGGTGGTGTAAGGTCATAAGCAGCCTCACATTGTGTATATCGACATGCGTGCGTGGTGAGATTCAGTTACCGGATAATCTGGAGTTGAATTGGAAGAAAAATTTCAGCTTTGGAAGCTTAAATGATGGAAGTTGACTGGAGGTTTGAATTTTCGTAAACGGCCTCAAAATGAGTTTTGGGTGCTGCCAACAGCTTCGTATGATGATTTTGGACTTAGGCGCGCGTCCGGAATTGGTTTTGGAGGTCCGTAGAGTAAATTGAGGCAATTCGGCGAAAGTTAGGATTTCGGCGATTTCGGTCGATGGGTGAAATTTTGATAACGGGGTCGGAATGGAATTCTGGAAGTTGGAATAGGTTTGTATCATGTGTGACGTGTGCGCAAAATTTCAGGTCATTCGGATGTGGTTTGGGTTGGTTTTGGCATCGTTGGCGTATTTTTGAAGTTTAGAAATTCTAGGCTTGAATCCTAGATTTATTCGGTGTTTTAATGTTGTTTTGGGTGTTCCAAAAGTTCGACTAATTTCATGCGTTGGTATGTGACCTATTGGTGTAATTGGTTGAGGTCCCGAGGGGCTCGGGATGGTTTAGGACGGTTATCAGAAGGCTTGAAGTTTGGAAATGCAGTTGGTGCTATTGTTCTGGTGTGGTCGCACCTTCGGATAGGGGACCGCATGTGCGAGCTTCGCAGGTGCGGTAAAGAGCACGCAGGTGCGAGAATAAGCGGACTGGGAAACCTCCGCAGGTGCGGAACTTTGGGGCGCAGGTGCGGCCTTCGCAGAGGCGATTCAGGGGCGCAGGTGCGGGTAGGAGCGCAGGTGCGGTTATGTGTTTCGCACCTGCAATTGCGCAGGTGCGGAAGTCCCGGGCAGATTCTTATAAACGAGGGTTAGACATTTTCTTCACATTTTGAGCTTTGGACTTCGGATTTGGGAGCGATTTTTGGGGATTTTTGAGCTAATCGAGTGGGTAAGTGTTCTTCATCTAAAATTATATATATTCCATGAATTAGTCTTTGTTTTTATCATTTAAATTGTGTTTTTAGTTAGGGAAAATGTGGGTTTTTAAAAGAAAATTTCTAAAATGAAAAATCATGATTTGAATAGTATGGGTGAACTCGTATCGGAATGGGTAATCGAAAATTGTAAAATTTGTCGGGTTCCAAGGTGCGGGCCCGGGGGTCGACTTTTGGGTCTATTTTTATAATATTGTAAAGATTGAGACTTTATTATTTGGAATAGTTCCTTATACATTTTATATGTATTTTGAAGTTGTTTTAGTTGATTTTGAGCCGTCCAGAGGCCTTCCCGCCCGAGAAGTCTATTTTGAGTACTGGATTGTCATCTTTGAGGTAAGTATCTTGCCTAACCTTGTGTGGGGGAAATACCCCTTAGGATTTAGTCTTCTATGTTCATTGCAGTTCGCGTACGCGAGGTGACGGGTGCGTACTCGGACTTATTTGCAAATAGATTGTCCTTTAGGGATTTTAGGTCCTTATGTTCCCCGTGTATGAATTGAAATTATTATATCTGAATTCCTGATTTCTAGTTTCATCTCTTCCTGCTCAAATTAGAAGTACTTGCCTAGCATTCCTTGTTTCTTATTTGATCTTAATTGACTTAAATGAAGACTTTACCTTTCCTACCGTTATACTATATCTTTCTTCATACACTGCCTAAGTGACTAAAACTAGTATAATCTCACCTTATAATTGTCTAACAAGTAATTAGAATATCTATACGTTGGTGTGAAGCATGCCCGTGAGTCGTACATTGTGATTTAAATGATTTTCCCTTAAATACTACTTAGGTTTAATTGATGACCACCCATGTTGATGGTATTTCTTTGATCTTGCCTATTTACTAAGCATTTGTTCAAGCTGAGTTTATCCGGTGAAGCTAATTGTCTAAGTGAGATTGGTTATAGCTGATTCCCTTACCGGGATGATTTGGTTTCTTGGTTGCGAACTTGAATATATAGAGTCGTTGTTATAATTGCCTCGTTTTCCCCTCGTTATGTTGCTTCTCTTTGTGCTTGACATTCCTTTCAGTGGCTACTTTTTATGACTGAGTTTTTACCATGTTTTGTGATTTAAGTCTTTGTATTGATTTGCTCATCGCACTTTGCATTCGGTCTTGTTTGCTTTTGCGCATGTTGTGGCAATGTATGTTGTTTCTGTCGCATCCTGGTTGTTTTCCTCAGTGGCTGCATTGCATATTTAAATTGGGACTACGGACCGAAATCCGGGAGCTTTTCCCCTGTACTGCATTGCATATTTAAATTGGGACTACGGACGGAGATCCAGGAGCTTTCCCCCTGTACTGCATTGTATATTTAAATTGGGACTACGGACGGAGATCCGTGAGCTTTCCCTCTGTACTGCATTTCATATTTAAATTGGGACTACGGACGGAGATCCGAGAGCTTTTCCCCTGTACTGCATCGCATATTTAAATTGAGACTACGGACGAGATTCCGGGAGCTTTCCCCATGTACCGCATTGCATGACAGTTGCGGACTAAGTTCCGGTGGTTTTATCATTGAGGAGATTTGGATCGAAAGATATATATATATATATATATATTGAAAAGTATAGTTGAAAAGCAATTATCTCCAGGAAAAGTTATGTCTGAGGGACTTCTTTTTCGAAAGTATATTTGAAAAGTATTTGTCTTGCAGAAAAATGATATTTGAAAGAGCAATATTTGAGAAAGTATATTTGAACACCACGTATTTTGAAGGGACTATGTTTTAAAGATCTCTCTTTATAAAAATATATAAATATACATTTAGAGAAAGTATGTTTCCAAGAAGAAATTTCTCTATTTCCGAAATGAGTATATCTTTAAAGCTTTCGATACAAACTCACGATTTAAAGGTTTCACTCGAAGGTTTGACCAGCTTTATTGAGTTTATTGGCTAAGGCCTGATGCGAATAAATTGATGCAGTACCGAGTTGCTAGTGTTTTATTGGATTGTGATTCCCGACATTTGGCTTGCATTGTTTCCATTCTCTTTGCGTATTTCTATTATGATGTCCGTTGATCGTAATTATTGAATTTTCTTCCGTATTATTCGATCGTACCGTTAATTATATCGAAAAATCTTTAGATAGATATTATGTTTCGGTCATTTGTACATTTATGTCTTTTTACTTATTAGACCAATGGTATCTTAACTAATCTTCGTCACTACTTCACCGAGGTTAGTGTTGATACTTACTGGGCACCGCTGAGGTGTGCTCATACTACACTTCTGTGCATTTTTGTGTGTAGATCCAGGTAATTGCCGTTATTAGCTGTGTGGATCGTTGATGAGGAGACTCAAGGTAACCCTGCTGCTACGTTCGCAAGCTTCGGAGTCACATTCATGTTTATGTCAACTGTACTTATTATTTCTAGACAGTTGTATTTAGATTCGGTTGAAAGATGTCGTAGAGCTTATGACTTGTATTTACCGGGTTTTGAGAAATTGTAAACTCTGTCAAGATTTCTATATCGAGACTGTTATAATTCCTTTATTATTATTTTTGTTCAGTGAAAATGTTATGCTTACCTAGTCCCTAAGGCTAGGTGCCATCACGATACCCAACGGAGAGAAATTTGGATCGTGACAGGGGAGTTGAGATAGACGAACCCATACTGCTGACTTTAATATTTTGGCTTCACTGGCTACAAATTGGGGTTTCCATTTTTGCACTGAAAGATGAAAACTATTAATAAATCAAGGACCGTTACTCAAAGCTCTGGACATATTTTCTTCCTTGTTGAACTTGACTATATAAAGTAGTCTGCCCCAAGGTCCATTAGGTTGAAATTTTGAGTTGGCTTCCACAATCGATATATTTTCCTTTTAAGGTATTGGTGGAGGATTCTTTTTTCCATGAACTTAATTATGAGGGAGTACTTCCAAGGTTGATAAATCCTTTGGAGATCATCCACTTATAGGGGATAGACTTTCACTAATATTTTGAATTTCTTGAGAGCAATTGTTTTGGTCAGGTAAATCATGTGTTGGACAATCAAGAAGCCTGGGGTGAGCGTGAGGAATTATTGGATACATGGGGACTTGGGTGATTTGTTCGTTTATAGAATCCAGTAGGAGTATATCTTTAAATGATATAGTGGAGGGTTGCAAAGTATTGGCTATGATAGTAGAAGGAGAATTATTTCCTTTATGATCTTGGTTGATGTCAGGTGGTGTAGGAGAAATTTGGAGGGTTTGATTGGTGGGATGTGGGAGGTTATCCTTGATTACTTAGTAGATGAAGGTGGCGGAGAGTAGTGAGAAGGTAGCCTTATCACTCTAGAAGTCTATGATAATTTCTTTTTCTCCTTAATTGTGGTCACTACTTTCTCTTTCACTCTCTTCTTACTTCATTAAATTAAAATAAATCACCAAACATGACATATTCACAAATCAAGTTGCCTACTCTTTCCCCTAAGGGTGTTGAGATCATCTTTAATTAAGCAAGCCTACCAATTTTCTCAATACAAAAATCTTTTCAATTAGCTGTTCCTAATGTATTTCCCCTAGTGGGAAAAGGCCTTTTTTTGTTGAGAAAAAGAGTGTTCAACTTAATTTGGAGAATAATAAGTACATGAAGATCATGTTCAGCATGATTCTTTAATTTCAAGTAGGGTATCCACTTACTGGAATTAAGCCTACGACTTAAATAAAAAATCGCAATATGCTTTTGCTTTACTAGTTAGTCGTTTTCACTTTATTTGGAGTGTAGTGCTTTGTGGTTTGCTAAAAGTATTCCGCGGAGAAGACGAACGGAGTCTTGGCGTAACTGATAAAGTTGATGTCATGTGATCAGGAGGTCACGGATTTAAGCTGTGGAAACAGCCTCTTACAGAAATACAGGGTAAGGCTGCGTATAATGGATCCTTGTGGTCCGGCTCTTCTCGGACCCCGCGCATAGCGGGAGCTTAAAGCACCGGCTGCCCTTTTATTCCACGAAGAAGACAAGAGTGTTTTTCTGAAGCTTTAAATAAATTAACACCATCGCAAATGGGAGACATAATCAAATCAAAGGAAACGAAAAGAAATTACTACAAAAGAAAAGCACGGGGAAAATATCAATGGAGCAAATTGTAGCTGGATGCCATTCAAATCATTGATAAAGGGAAAAACATGCAATTTGATACTATATACTTTTGAAAAATGCTGTACCACTGCAAACTATATGATTAAATTTGACACTCTTTAATCATATTATCATCTCGGGATCTAGTAAGTAATTAATTTTACTTTAGCCCTTTGTTACTTACTTTTAGTGCTTGCACGTGTCTGCGTTTTATTAAGTGTTTTATTTACTTTTTTTGAAAATAATAGTGGACTTGCGATTACACGAGGAAAGATTTTCGCTAAGGGGTTCAAAAAAAATAAAGGAAAAAAAGAATAAAGAGATTGTGATTAGTGAGAGTTGAACCAATGACCACTAAGCTATGCTCCAGGAGTGCATTAAAAGAATTCAAAACATAATATATTAAGATAAAAAATAAACTTTACCTTATACATATAGTGTCATTTTTCAACGAAGGGGGTTCGCGTCCGCCTCCAAAATCCGCCCCTGCTTGCCAATATCGAATGAAGGATGACAGGATGAATGAATCGCACACTCAGTAATGTAACCGAAAATCAACTAATAAAATTATAACTCCAATCTTGTATCTACATTTTGTAAAATAGTAGTTTTACTTTCTATATTCTTTATTTCTTTAAAATTTTAGGTATATAATATTAAATAGTTAAATTATCATTCTCCCTCTTTCCAAGAAGAAAATATCCACACAAAAAAAGAACAGAGAACAAACATACTTGCTAGGTCTTTTTTGTCACGTAGTCTATGGACTTTATATAATTAATTCCATTTCATAATTTCTCTTGATGTAACAAAGATTATTTGAGGAGTTGACACCATCATCAACAGAAGATATTATGCAGTGATCATATGGTACATTACCAATTAATTAAATTCCATGCCACGTATATTACAAGAAAAGTGTTTGGTCGTGATTTTATGTGAAAAATCAATTAGCTTGCTGACACCTTATACTTCTTTAACAATATGTAATTATCATTTTGCAAAATAAGGGGTCCACTAATTGCAATGATAAAAGCAAAAGCATACTCTTGTCATAATATTTTTTTTCCATTCATAGATTGAACCATAAAATTAATAACATATAAAAACCAACTTGGGATTTTTGCATGCTGAGATCCAACTCCAAAAATAGTAATCATCACATCCCTTTAATTGCACTTCTCCTAGTGAGAGGAAAGCTAGTAAAAAGGGGGAAAAAGGAAAACAACACCTAAACTAAACCAAGAAAAAATAAAAATGCATAAACACACCAAAGTTTTTTTTTTTTTTTTTTTTTTTTCTCTCCTTAATATTTAGGATAGCAGATATTTTTTTCTGGTTTTCCAGCAAACTTTTCTTGTTTAAGCATTTTCAGTTGAAGAAGCAAGCAGTGGCTGAGCCAAAGAGGATTTGATGTGGCTAGTTTGCCTGTTATTGTTACAATGATCCACTGGAGACTGAATTGCAGCAGCTGCTGCCTTTGCAAACTTGGATTCTTCATTTTTGCCCCATAGCACAAAGTACAACCCTGTTATGATCAACACTGCTCCAATGATCCTGCAAAATAATCCCAATTGATATTTCTTAAGTTAAATGCAACCATTAAAAGAACAATTAACGATAAGATTTGAGTTATATACACGGAGCATATAAGAATTATTATACTATTAGGGGTTGTTTGGTACAACGATCATTAGATATCTCGTGATATCCCATGAGGTAGGATAACTCACAGGAGAAATGGTGCTCGATGAAAGGATCCAAATTCCACACCATGTTGTGGGCCGGGGAGAGAGCTGATTAGCTATCTCACCTTCTATATGAGATAATTCCACCATTTTAGTGTAAAAGTTATTCCAATACTAGCTAATGTCCCAAACCAAACATAAAATAAAGTTAATCCCAAACTTTTATCCCGAAATTATTACCCTTATCCCATGTACCAAACAATCCTTAGTTGTGTATTTTAGCATATTAGTCTAAAAGATTGATGGACCCAAAAAGATTTGTTGGGAAGTTTTTGGGTGATTCTTTCGTACAAAATAAAGGTCAATACATATATATCCATGACGAATAAACCTAACTACATGTGGGGTGAAGGAATGTGCATTGTGGGGTCTTTTCACAAATGCATGATTGAGGAAAGTGTGTATAACATCGGTCCAACTAAGAAGATTCAAAAGTAACATACATATAAAAAAAAATTATTATTATCTATATACGCTGACAGTATAAATAGAGAATAGGATAATATACCCTCCCAAGTAGAATTCTTCGCCCAAAGCGACGGAAGCCATAATAGCAACAACAAGAGTCTGAACAGGTTGATAAACGGCAACAAAAACTGGGCCACCTCTGTCAATGCACCATATCTGTACAGCGAATGCTATCCCTGAGGCCACCACTCCCTACATTCAATTAATTCGACACTTCATTTTCATAGGATAAATAATTTAAAAGGAAAAATGAATACACAAGTTTTGCTGTCATTTCACAATCTATAACTAACCATATGTCCATCTGCTTATTTTCTTGTCGTATGGCTTAACTACAAGAGAATGAATGTAGGAAAAAGATTGCAAAGATCCAACGGTTTACGTTGACTAATCACCTTATCATTTCACATAAAATTTTCAATTGGAATTTTAGTCCGGTGATCCTCTGGTCTGCTGTTGCTTTACACACATTAATGTACTAGATATTGCTTTCAAACTTAAATTATTGCTTACAAGTTTTTGCCACAAAATAAATAAATAAACCTCTTCACCACAAACCATAATTTAAGTAAAAAATTGCTTCTTATATCGTTTTATCTTTTACCTTCTTTGCTAATTTTAGTAATTTCTTATATACTCTTATGTTACAAAACATGGCACTATTTTCTTTTTAGTCTCTTTAAGAAAGGTCACCTTTTTATAACAACTCATTAACTTTTATATTTTTTTATTGTATCGTTGTGACATGTTCTTATATTCATCATAAAATTTCCATGACATATTTAACATAACATTTTTTTTAAATGTATTTTCTGATGTATTAAAATCTTTTTTTTTTTTTTTAAATCTAGTAACTAGTCAAGTATTGTCATGTTTTTCAGAAAATACTTACAGCATAAAAGACACTGAAGAGTTCGCCACCAGAGTGAATAAGCCAAGCATTAGGGTCTCTCTCACAAAAAGCTGCAATTATAAGAAATTGTATGACTCCAAAGAAACACTGATACGATGTGACTGAAAGCCGGGCCGGGTATTTTTTCAGAACCGGTGCCTGTAAAACGAGCCACCCGGCCCATGACAAACAATGCCCGATCAAGTAAACGCAACCCAAAGTCCAGTTTTTTCCATTAGCATCTCCTAAATTCATCAACATGGGTACTGAGGTCCTTTGTAATGGTGGAGTTGGACTGTAAATTGTTGGACCTTTGTATAGAGTAATTACTGAAGCTCCAGCTACGCACAATAAAGTTCCACACACTTTTGATATACCATCTTTTCTGTTCAGTCTCACAGTTTCAATCCTGAAATTCATCAAAAAAGATTTAAAGAATCAGTTTGTAGTTATCTACAGATATTAGTATTCCTCCGGAAGGGAAGTCTTGGAGCAACGGTAAAGTTATCTCCGTGTGACCAGCATGTCATGGGGTCGAGCCGTAGAAGCAGTCACTTTGCATTAGGGTAGACTGTGTACATCACACCCTCAGGGTACGGCCCTTTACTAGACCTTGCGCGGGATACTTTATGCACCAGACTGTCTTTGTGTTTGTTTGTGCTTCGTGCATGACTAATATATTCATGTTCACATTTTATTTTGCATGTTATAAACGAGTTGTAACCTTATATAGAAAAGAATGAAATTCATAGTGTAAAGAATATTTCTTTGCACGATTCATTTTAATGTGTTGTAATAGATTATATGTCTTATTTTTTTTATTATTAATTTCTTTCTTTATGAACATATCTGTAGTTATTTTTTTAGGTGATCTGATACTTTTTTTTTTTCAATTCTATCAAGTTAAACTCTTTACAAAGTCCATGGTTAGAAAAATAATATGAAGAGCGAACTTGCCTGAGTAGTGCAGCCATGAGAAAGGTAATAGCAGGGACAGAATTTTGTATGGCAGAAGCAAAGGTAGGGGAAGTGTTGTCCAATCCCAACAAGTAGAATCCCTGATTTGCAGTAATTCTATAAAGAAAGAGAAAAAATAAGTCAATTATCTTAGTAGTTAATACTAATTCTTAACACTCAACAAGAGTATCATGAGAATAGAATTTTTCCTAATTAATTAAAAACTTGTATCCTTTTCTTTTGTCTTGGAAGTAAAATTTTATAAGATCATAATATCCTACCCAACAACTGCTAGGAGGAAGAATTGAAGGACAAAATTCCAAGTAAGAGCTGGCCTGTCTTTCCTGATCAATAAAAAAAAAAAAAAAAAACACGAGTTGTTACTTTCAAGTCGTGATCTTAATCAGTGACGAAGTCAGAAATGTTGAGAGAGAGAAAAACAGGAAAACTATGTTGGAAGTGACATACTTTTCAAGAAAGTAGGCAAAGGGAAGAAGTAGAAGCAAAGCAAGAATGTTTCTATAAACAGGGAAAACAATCTTGCTTATGCCCATATTAAGGGCAGCTCTAGAAACAACATGAAAACCAGCATAACCAAACTGCAAGGCCAACATGGCCAAATGCAGTTGCATTTTCTCAGGCATAACAAACCCCATTCTCTTACTTGTGGCTGAACCACTCGTATCTGCCATTAGAAAAGCAGACTGCTTAAAAAAAAAGGAATGAAGTAATAGGAATAATTAGTTAAGAGAAACTCAAAAAAAAAGAGGGAAATGGTATTGTGAGATCGATGCTTTGGTGCTTAGAGTTAGGGAGGTATAAATATAGCTAAAAAAGAGTGCGAGTTTTTTCATATGACCCCACAATGGGGTCCTTAAAAGATGTTATGTCAACTGTTTTTAATCTTCTAATGTTTTGGGTTGTCTCCCACAATATCCTTCTTTCTCCCCCAAAATCGAAAAAGAAAATAAAAAGGTAAAATTATTACTCCCTAGGTAGATGAGGTAGTTTGACTCAGCATGGAGTTTAAGAAAAAAATAAATTTTAAAATTTATAATCTTAAAAGCTTAAAGAGTAAAAGCTTTGTGGTGTCATGACTTTTGTGTAGTTATAAAAGTTTCTCATTAAAGATAAAATGAGTAAAATGAGAGTTTAAAGTTAAATTATTTCTAAATTTAAAAATATGTCATTTCTTTTGGAACAGACTAAAAAGGAAAGTACATCGTCTGATATGAAACAGTAGTATATTTTGTACAGTAATCTATTTAAGTTGAGACGGTTGAATTATGATCTGATTGTTATCTTGATTCAAGGGATGAAACTCGAAATGACCCATCAAATAGTTGGAATTAACCTAACAGGTCAATGCAACCGAAATATTGCAAAAATCAAACGTGGAGAATAGGAATTATGTAAAGCTGGAAAGAATTTAAACGAAAAATTTAAGAAAATGCATTAGTACTTTTTACTTTATTTCGTCAAAAAGAAAAAAGAATTAGACTTTAGGTTCTGTGATCGGATTGGGTTATAAATAATCTATTTTGACCCAAACAAATTTTAAATGAGTTCGATCATAACCCAGTTATTTGATTTAACCTGTTTTCGACCCATCAAAGTATCACCTTGTACATGATATTTTGAACGCATTGGTTTAGATTTTTCTTTTCTTTTTTTTTTTACACTTTGCTTTTCTTTTTTTGTATTTAGGATTTACAGAAGAAAAAAAAAAAGACAATCGATTTAAGAGGATTTTATTATTACAAACTTGTATTACATTGTCATAAACCAAAATAAACAAGATAACTCAATAATATAAAAGTGTAAAAACTTAATAAGTCATATATATCCTCAAAATATGCACGTGAGACCAAATATACCCTTCATATGAAGTCATTTAAAACAAACATATAATTGGAACAAGTATTGAACGGTATGGGCACGTTTATGCTAAAGTATTAATGGCGGGCAAATTCAAAATTTTACATAGTTCAAGGGCAAATTTAGACGGGAAAAAGGTCTCCCGAGGGATGACAAGACAACCCAATCCATGGGACTCCCACTAATGTAAAAAAGGAGATCCAGAATACAGTGTGTGTCTTAGAGGTTTTTTTTTGGAAGCATGCCATTAATTATGATGATAATTGATAGAGTTTGGGGGGGGGGGTGTGAGGGGGGGGGGGNGGGGTGTGAGGGGGTGGGGGAGTGGGGTTGTGCAGGGAAGGTGGTGAGCCGCCATCAATGGATAGAGCGCACGAGGGGCACCTATGCATAACCCCATGAATGCTCTTCAACCCCACACATCAATCCCTCCACACAACATATCCTGCTAAGCTCTACGTTGGGTTTCATTTGTTACTTATTTTTTGTCTTCCTATGCTCCAACTCAGTGGCGGGGCTAAACATTTTATTAAGAAGTGTCAAAATATAAAAAAATAATCACACAAAAAAAAAAAAGAGAAATCAACATGTAATATAATATAAAAAAACAATTTGCTGACCTAGCTAAACAACATTTTTCGGCGAAGGGACACCGGTTAACATAAGGTGGCTCCGCCTTTGCTCCAACACAACCCGAGTTCACGGGCTCAATTGAAGAAATAATTTCTTGCAGAAACCAATATAAGATTGCGTACAATAAATTAGTGTGGTTCGACTCCGCGAAGATTTTTAGCACTAAATTTCACTTATTTTTAAAATTATGGGTCCAGAATTTGATATAGTGATATTGTTTACCCTCAAAATCAGCTAACAATTAAATTTGTAAGTGATTTTAAGGATACGCGGATTTATTTGACACAAAGCAATCAATAAAGACAAATTAAATAAATAACGATGAAGTAAGCTCAAACCACATGAGAAAGACGATTTAAACCTTAGTGACCCTCGATCTGGGCTCGTAACAACAAGCATTGACGAACGAAAGCAAAAGGACTTATAACAGAAAAAAATAATGGTATATTGCCTTGGAATGCATGTTACAACGTATTTTATGAATTATAAGACCCCCTTTATATAGTAGAGGAGTCCTACTGATTGCCGGTTCTTCATCGGTACGTGCCGAGATTCCCGCTATAATATCCGATCGGTCATAGATATTTCGATCTTCCGTTAGCTATGCTGATAGTGTTTCTTCAAAGTCGTTTGAGGCAAGGACTGATTCTGGGATCATGGCTCTCGAAGGCAGGCGTCCTGTCTCTGGGTTCTAGCCCGGTGGGACTAGAGGTGATCTTCAGTCCCTTATTGTCATGTCTCGAGCCTGGCTTACCATGTCGGAGGCTAGGATATATCACGAGCTCGATTTCGATCGTGTATAAATATTCAATAAGTAACATTTATACACATGTATTTATGATCCGCATAAAAATATTAAATTTAATTGAACAAATTATCACAAGGCTCCATCTGTCACCGGGCCCTTGCATTTAGCGAGAGTTTAATGAAGCTACTCTCTTTACAACTAGTTTTTTTAATTATTTACAAACTTTATACGGATTATACATGCTACGCTATTATGTATTTTTCATTTTATTCAGGAAATTTATTCAAGTTGCAAATAATTCGAACTTCAATATCCACCCTGTCCGTACAAGAACAACCACATGTTCTTAGGGGTATGGACCATTTATATGACAAAAACTAGTAGACAATAAATCATTCAACATCTTAATCAGTTTCATATGACTCTGCTCGTGAGACCACTCGTGTGACCGAATATTTGACCACATCAATTTTAAAAAATAAGAAACAATTCTTTAAAAATAAATAAATAGAAGAGCTTAACTAACCATACTCGTGAACTTCGAAAATTATCGTCTGGTAACTAAAAAATATTGGCTACTAAATCTACAGAGAATATTATTTCTAACTAGGAAGGATTTAATTACAGGTATGTTAAAATTCATTTGGTCATAACCATCGTATGTGCTGTTTTTTTCGAATTTGAACCTATTCAAAAATCTCTTAGTATTACACCATGGAATTTTCAATCCTTTCTTTATTGTGTAATAAATAAATAAAGTTACCTATGTATGTCCACTAATTGCTGTTTTCAAATACAGTTGTTGCTTGTTAGAATCTGGGTTCTAAAATCAGTAAACTAGAATATACGAAATAAATTGAAAAATAAATAAACGAACAATGTTAAATAATCCGAGCCTACATGATTTCGCTTTGAATTTAATCCCTACTATTGCCCAAGATCGTAGATTAATTCCCTCACTACTAGAAACTCAGCAAAAATCGACCACGACCGACCGATCAATTTTGATCGGTCAAAAAATCGATCAAAGTTGGCTGATTTTTTCAAAATATTTTTTTTTATAATTTTTTTTTTTACGAAATCGACCATTTTTGTTCGGTTTTATCGGTAATTTTATTTTTTAATAAAACCGACCAACTTTGGTCGGTTATTTACGTGCGAAAATACAATTAAAGAGTATAAATGAAATAAAAGAGAGTTTTAAAACAAAATGCAGCAATGGTCTAGTGGTAGAATAGTATCCTGCCATAGTATCTATAGACCCCATTTTGATTCTCAGGTAGTGCATTTTTTAATTACATAATTAAAATACCGACCAACTTTGATTGGTTTTTTCGGCAATATTTTTTTTTTAATTTAACTGACCAATCGGTAATTTCCAACCAACTTTGGTCAGTATGTCCTTCCGACCTTCAAAATACCATCCACACGTAAATGGTCGCGTTTTGGACGGTTATTGGCCATTACCGACCAACTTTGATCTATTTTTTTTGGATTGTTTTGCCCAAATTTCTAGTAGTGATAGAATGAAAAAAATATTATGCAATAGTAGCATTTCAAATTGCAAAACTTCGACGAGATCAAATGACGAAACAAATTACACTTGACACTTATATTTGTTATGAAAAAATAATAATTCAGTGAAGAGGAGAAAATTTTCAGAATTTTGAGTGTATGAATAATGAGGCCAAACCTCTAAATTTATATGTAATAAAAGGATGAGACGAAAATGTGCAATCCAAAATATACTTTTTCTTATTCACGCCTTAAAAACCCAACAATTGATTAACATATATCTCTTTTATTTCATCCGAGAAGTAAAATATTGTGTAAATGAGTCATTATCTATATATAAAACTAGAAGAATTAATTCAAATAGCCGCTCATTCAATCACTTAAATTAAAAATAATTGGTGGAGGTATAATATATGTATAATTTATTTATTATATGTGTATAATTATATATAATCAATATTTAATCTATGTATATGACTTAAAAAATAAATAACGAATATGACCAGCTATTTGTGTAAAGATCTCTATAAACTAAGTTCTATAATTTGATGGTCACTTATATTCTCCTCTCCACTTTCTCGATAGCTAAGATTTTTTCATATATTTTTTCTTCCTTCAATTTAGGGGCACTTTAAGGCTTTCGATAATCTCTCATTTCCATCCTTTTAATCTATTGTCAAAAAATAATTAAGTGAACCATCTTGTCCATAATAGATCACAAGGGAAACGGAAAGAAAAGAAAGAAAAATGTTTAGCACTTGTATCTGTCGAGAAACATTAATTTAAAAAGTAGCAGCCAAAAGAAGAATTTTTTTTTTCTTTTTCGCACAACTTTTTTTGCTGGAAAATTTGACATAAAAAATCTTTTAATGGTAACTAATAGTACGATTGAGTCAATTATGATGCCTGCTTAAGAAAGTGTTTTAATTTAATCACCTTCTTGATTAATTAGGGCAACTAATGAAGTGTTTCCAGTGAGATTTCCACTCCCAAAGTTCTCTCAAGTGTGGCCTGGCTTTGTTATCATATCCTTTGCTTTAAGAGACATTGTGTCCCCCCTCAATTGAGACCATCATCATTCTAAACTTCTTTAAATATTTTAAAGTGAAAACTAAAAAGGAAAAATATTGAGAATATATAAAAACCTATTCTTAGCCTTTTTAATCCTTAATTCTGACAACCATTCTATGTCATGAAAAAAGAGCTATAACCAGATTTTCTTTGGATCCATTACCTACTTTACCCCTATTATTTTATATTAGCAATAAATAGTTTTAGTTTAAAATTTATTTCCCAACTTTTACTTTTTCTTAAATCTTCTTACTGCAACGAAAAAGGGTAGGAAATACTACGGCTATCGGTGAGATTTGAATCCTCCACCTCAACTATAGAAAGCAAGAAGGAGCTCACTAATTAAGTGAGCTAGCTCTCGATCCCTTCCCATATTTTCACGTACTTACTCAAACAGTCACAATTAATCTTACTACTTTGGCTTTCAGTATAGTATAATTAACCTAATTATCAAGGTGAGAATAAGATGGTAAATTGGAAGATGAGCTCAACCTAGTCTTTTCCTATTATTAATAGCATGTTTCGGTTGACTTTTTTAAGTTGAATCAACAAAATTTTATTATATAACAATTAGTCCTTTAATAGATTGGTGTTTTAGTCATTTATATACATATAAAATGAATCACTTGTCAAATAATCCCAGTAGTTTCATAATCCAGGCTAAACAAATCCCCAAATATATTTTTTATTTATAGTTTCTAGATATAGTGTAGGATTTATTAAAAAACAAAATACAAAATACGAAATACAAAAAACAAAATGTGAGTCAATAGTTGTGGAAAATGGATAGAATTTTTTATTCTTGACCAGATGTCTCGGGTTTGAGTTTGTAAAATAAATAAAAAATTTGATATGAAGCTTCTCCTTAAATGAGTTTTAGGCGGTGCAAAGTCTGATTAGTCGAAAGCCAATGCAAGTAATGGACCTCGAGTGAGAAACATAAAAATAAGAAAAAAAGGAAAAGACGAGAAAAGTAGTCAGTAAGGATTAAGGAGGGAGCTGACCCGGTCCGGCTGGCACAAATTAAACCGGTCGGAAACCATACAGACCAAGCCAGGTTGTAACAATATGAATGGTTTTCATTACCATAGACATACTTTGGTCTTCATTTAGCGTTACAAATTCTCATTATACAAAGTACATATATCGCTGACAGCTACCCTAAAATTTTCAGATTTTGTTCGCACGAGAGAATCTTCCTGCACCACTTCGAGCTTTCTCTGCACTTGCAAATCTCTTTGTTCACCCTTAAAACGGATAACAATTAAATTTATACGCGGTTTTAAGGTTACATGAATGATTCAACGCAAGTAATATGAATTAAAGATAAAATGAATAACCAAACCAGCTGAACGTTCGGACTTGAGCTGAACAATAGTTTTGTCCTCGATCGGGCCCTCGATACGATGCAAAAATATATACAAAGAACAATGATTTAAATAAGAACTTTTCAATAGCTAGAAAAGCAGAGAAGTTTGCATTGCGTTGATATGCGGTTTCAATGTGTTTATTAAATAAAAAAAATTTCCTTTATATAGTAGGAGTTTCATTCCTACTACAATTCTAAAAGAGGTAAAAATCCCCCTTTCACGTCAATCACTGATACACTACCGACATCGGACAAGATCCGTACCGAGATATCCAGTTAGGTGCGGATATTATGACCCTCTATTAGTCGTGTGCAACCGTTTGTAGTGCTTTCCGAGGTCTTGAAGCTCGCTCCGAGTTCGGGGAATGTTGTCTTGTCAGGCCAGGTGGCGAGTGCCCAGTTCCGGCCTCGATTCAAAGAGTTCTCAGATTCGGTCTCTATCTCATACATTCATACCTCTTACTTCGTTTGACTTACCGGGAAATCGGGGTGTGCGCTAACCTCGAGTTCACCTGTATACAGATAGTCCCCTCGTTTCTTAGAGAGTAGGTCTGATAAATAGGCCTTTTGACCGCCTATTTGCTCTCTTTTACTTGCTTTTTAGCTCAAAAATGCTTAGAGGTATCCCCGAGAACTAATGAAATGAGCTTTCTTGCAGGAATATTGGGAAACGAGCCAAAGAAGTGAAAATTAACTCAAAGAGGAGTCAAAATTGGACAAGGACCAAAACAAAGCAAAAATGCTTACAGTGCGTACCGCACAATACTGTGTGCGACCGCAAACAATGAAGAAGCCCTGTTAGATTTTCTTTAGAGAATGCGGACTGCACAACTATTGTGCAGCCGCAGAAGAGAGATTCACAGAGTTGGAATTTTGGGCAAGCTGAAGATATGCGAACCGCACCATTATTGTACGGCCGCAGGATGCCAAGTGCGGCCGCACTCACAATTGTGCGGACCGCACCACTTTTATGCGACCGCAGAAGAAGGTCCAGTCCCAGCCCAATCTCAAGTGTACGGCCGCACTCAGAAATGTGTGGTCCGCACAAATAGATGAAGTGCGGCCGCATCCCACATTTATGCGACAGTAGAAAGCCCAGTTGACCGGTCAAGCTTAGAGTGCGGACCGCACTCAGAATTATGCGGCCGCACAACCTCCACAGGAGCATTTTTGTCAGATATTTTCAGCTTAGTATAAATAGAACTTTTTGTCATTTTTAGGTTAAGTTACATCAGTGTAGAGCACCTGAGCCGTTTTCTTTATTGTTTTGAGTAATATTGTATTAGATTAGCTTCTAGACATTAGATTTTCTTTCCATAATTAATTATTATGCATTCTATCTTAATTTCTTCTTTTATTTTTTCATTTTCTATGAGTAGCTAAACCCTTAGCTAGAGTTGTAACACAATCCTAGTATGGATACTTAATAGGTTATTGATTTAGAGCTTATTTAAGATTGGGTATATATTATTTAGCCTTATTCTTGCTTAAATTCTAGAATTAATGGTTGCAAACATTGATTCATGCCTATTTGGCCTATTCTCTACTTGAAAAAGAGAGGCCTAGTCTAGGAAAATTTGGCTAAATAGGAATTCGGATGAACTCAAGAAATTGATAGCCCCAATTAAAGGGTCGAACCTAGAGATAGTAAGACCCGACTAGATCATTTATCACTTGCTTTGTGAAATACCCATTTGGACTTAAGAAAGCCAAATTGGGCAAAGTCACTCAAACTACCGAGAGGTATAGAGTGAGTAATTGAGTGTGATTGTTATATTGTATCCCGATCAACCAAACATTCCCTAAAGCTTTAAATCCGTTAGGTAACCAACTAGGCGGAAGTCGCAACCCCAGATCCTTTTATCATTTGAAAAACAACCAAAACCAAAAATATTGTCTCCTAGTTTTATAATTGCAATCAATAGCTCAAAGTAGAAGTAGAAACCACAAACAAGAATGTGGAAGAGTAATCTAGGGCATAACATACAATTACACTAAATATATACCTAATCCAAATTCTAACTCCCTGTGGATTTGACCCCGACTTGCGTTGGGTTTTTATTATTGCATCGACTTCCTCACTACCTATATTTGTAGTGTGAGTTTGGACGAGATCAAGGTCCACCGAAACGATGGGAAATGGTAGATGAACCCCAATTCTTTCCTTTGTACGTTACAACCGAGATGATAAATAAGCGAAAATGTCCCATTAGTCACGTTATTCTGACTTCGGACATGTGTCGATCATCGAATGGTCGCCTCCGAATGTGAAACATCGCGTATTGATTATATTTTCTCATATAAAAGCTTCGACCTTTTGTACTTCTTCTACTTTCCGATCCTAGCTTTTACCTTTGAATTCTCTAGTGGTTATCAACTCTTTCAAATATTCATATCCTTATCTTTGATATTCAAATCTTTATAATTGTTCTTAGGTTTCTACCCAGATCTTCATCCTACCTTCAAACCTCCATACTCTTTTCTTCAAACCTTCATACCTTTCCTTCAAACCTTCATAGCTTTCCTTCAATCTTCATATTTTCCAGATCACGGTGGCTAAAACTTCCAAATCAGTTCCTCAGCAGGTTGCCTCTTCATCTTCCCACCTGGCCATAGATGTCGAGGCGGTTGTTCCCGAGTTGGTCGCTCTCGAGGAGGCTGCTCCCGAAGTGGTTCTCCCGAACTGGATTCTCCCAAAGCGGCCCCAGAACCCCTCATGAAAAGCTTTATACTCGGGGGTTGTTCAATCGGTGATGACTTCAAAGTTGAGAAGGACTCAACCAAACAAGACCGAGGTAAAGGGGCATCGAGATACATATGCTCCATTACAGAAGATACCCTTCCCATAATCCAAGAGGACTGCAAATGGGAAGGCAAGGACGTGGTAGTCCCCATGCCAAAGGACGATATTACTACCCATGTGGAGAGGTATTTAAGTGTTTACACTTACCCCTTCATGCTGGGCCGGGTAGACCTAGTAGATCTGGCTATTTGCATGAGATATGAGGCGTGCCTGGGCAAATCCACCCGTCTCTTTGGAGGATAGTGATCCTCATACGTTATTTTATGAACAACACCGAATCTCCTCGGTTCACCCTCGACCACCTACTCCGTCTATACAGTCCCCAAATTTTCTGAAGGGGCTAATCAAGCTTGTTCGCCGGGCCAGTAAGGTTCCCTTTTTGAGCATCGACGAGGATCGAGACCGAGGATGGGCACTTTGTTCGGGTAAAAATTGAAGATTTGATCTCTCCCAAGTTCCCACCATTTCCTGAGAAGTGGAATGCATCTTGTAAGTGTAGTCTTTCCTTAAGTGTCAAGTCTCCTTTGTTTCCTTTATCACTATCAGTATTTGTGGTCGTGAAGTTGTCGCCCGGGTTCCCAATGTGGTCCCCCAGCTCAAGGAGTGCATTGAAGTCATCTGCAAGAAGATTTCATACTTTTAGCGTGCGTGGCTCAAGCTTTTGAAGGGCAGATGGAAGGCCCGTTCTCATGGTAAAGCTCGTGTCTGAATAGTTACTACTATACCCCAAACTTACGTAACGCTAACCTTTTCTATTTCCTTCGCCGATTTGCCTAAAACCACTAAACTTAGGCGGCTGGAAGGGGACAAGGATGCGTCCATATCCGTTGATCCCTCTGTTACGAGACAAACTGGGGCTTCCACTGGGAGAAGAAGAAAATGAAAAGAAAGTCCTCGGGATCCCTGGGTCCCGAGGTGAAGACAAAAAAAAGGGTAGCTTCCCGGGCTTGTAAGCCCAAGAATAATACCAACTCCCTGGGTGTCGGTCTCTGACTCGCTTCGCCAGCTTAGGGATGAGTCTGAAGAAGACGGTATCTTTGTTGCCACAGATTGAGCCCTGTCAGGGAGCAGGAGGCAATCGAGTAAAGGATTTACGAGGCCGATCTTCTTCCGACTCGAGAGGCCGAAGTGGAGATGGGGACTAAAACCTCCCAAGAAGCCGCTTCTGATGCGAAGAAGGTGACCGGTGTGGTAGACATCATCAAGATGCCCTCCTATATGGAGTTCATGCTTGAAGAGGCCCAAACAGGTAAGGAAAAGTCAAGTGAAGGAGTTAACGATGCAGACGACCCTCTCCACTCCTTATTTAATGGCGTGGACATGTCCACTTTGAAAGACTTTTCTAGGATGGGCAGCCTGGAGATCCCGAAGATGGACGCGCCTTATGAAGTTAGCGTGCCGGTTTGAGCCCAAAACTGGTGATGTAGTTTTTTGCTCCGAGTGTGGATCCCGGCCGCAAGAGAAAAGTCATTCTTACGATCCCGGAGGATGCTCAGGTTCTATCCGCTCCAGTGGGCATAGCTAGCTACCTCCGATGCCTGGTAACCGTGGAGGACCATGCAAAATGAACGAGGTGGGCACGTTGAGTCTTTTCAACGGGGCGCAGCAGGCGCTGAACCGGATAAGGCATCAATACCCTCTCGTGAATTCCACTTAGGTTTCAGTATCTCTTACTGTGTTTGTTGTTTTGCAGGCTTCGGTACTTTATCATGAGAGCTTCCTCTGGTACCGCTTTGAAATCAACCAGCTTGATTCGAGATCAAGGACCAGGTTTGAAAGAAGGACATGTACAAGCTTCTCAGGGAGCAACAGGATGGGGTCGTTAAGGATCTTCAGGCCGAGCAGGACACGGCTCAGAAGGAAGCTTCGACACTGAAGCGGAACATGCCGACCTAGTTGAAAAGGTAAAATTCTTTGAGGCTAAAATGAGGAGTTATTCGTGGTGACTAACAACACAACCTCGCAGGTCCAACCGAGACCGACCTGACCGGCCAACTCTGAGCTGAGATGAATGAGGTCCGAGCCATGGGCGACGGGTGGAAATGCAAAATGGACCTACTGGTTTCGAAGAAGGAAACTGCTAAGGCGGAGCTGGAATCGGTTGAGTACCAACTCCGGGTGGCGAAGGACAAAGATGATAAGTGGTCTCAGCTGAATGAAAATCTATGAGCACAGCTGAGCTCGACTGTTGCAGAGTGGGACGCCCTCGGTAGAGAATATGAGGCGGTGAAGTCCAAATTGGATAAAACCTCCGCCGATGCCGAAGAAATGGTGGCCCAATAGAAGCCTGACGTGGAGGCAGCCGAGATCCGCCTGAAGGCAAAGGCCGAATATGAATATGTTGTCCCGAAGAGAGACCATCGAAGAGATCCACGCCCGAGGTTTTGATTTGTCGGTTGAGATTGAGGAAGCCAAAAAGCTCGAGGACGAGGCGAATAAGCTTTACGAGCCTGAAGTTGCCAAAGGCTCCGACGGTTCTGGCCCCGGCGAAGACCATGCGTAGATGCCTTAGTACTTTTTTAGTTTTTATCTCATGTTTCTATTCATGTATGTGTGTGTGTGTGTGTGTGTATATATATATATATGGCCTTTGTAAGTATATTCTGGAATATTTTTATATAAAATTTTCCCTTTCTGGCAATATCGTATCTTTACTTTTCCAGCATCTTTTTATAATTTCTATTCATGTAATGTTTCTAATGCCTTAGCATATAATCAAATGTAGTTATAGGCGTTCCTTTTCCAGAGGCCCGAACAAGGCTTGACTTCGATAGAACTTTGTTTGCTAGAGGCTTCAAAAACTCGGTGTGACCGGAAGTTTTTTCAAGATGCTTAAGCGAATTTTAGACGATGTTTTTGTCGAGGGTAAACTTTTAGTAGGCTTCAAGTTCTTATAAAGGCCTTACTTTCTGAATACGGGCTTCGGACTGAAAGTAAAAGAGGGGGTGAATTGTAGCCGATTTGAAAATCTTAGTTGACTATGTAGAAAAAAGTTGACTATACTTTACATGATGATTGATCGCAGCAAAAATAAATTGAGCAGACAGAAAAGTAAAGGAGGCATAATAATTTTTATATTGGTTCAGTATCGGTGTGGTACCTACGTCCAGTTCCCTTAGATCACAAGGGTCCTCTTAGATCTTCAGTTAGAGTTTACCATAGTGATGGTTTTAGTACGTTCACCACCAACGATATACAACAACACTGTTTCTTTCTAATATTGACATAACTCTCATTTTGTTTTCTAATCTTCCTATATTTTACGATACTTGTAGACTCAAGAATACAGTGTTTGTACTAAGAACTAGAAAGGTGTAGAAACAAATGATGTATTTGTATGCCTTTCGATGTCCTTCTACTTCTTCCTTTATATCTTGATGAGTCTTCCGTTTCCTCGTCTTCTGGGATAGTATGGCAGTAATTATTGGAGACCTTTCATTGTGAGGCATAAACATCTAAGAGTGAGACCCATTGGAATCCTTATGAATCTAGCTTGAAAGGGTAACTAGATTCATCCTTAATCTTGACGAATTGGTTCCTCATTTCTCCTTGATTAGAGCTTCTGCAGATTGTTCTTGATTTGGTCTATAACCGTGATTAGCTCTATTTCCGTTCTTACACGCTTGAGGATCTTTGGTAAGGCTGATTAATTAACTTTCCTTCTTTGTTATTTGATTGATTTATTCTTTTTCTATTAGATGCAAAATTTACAATGCATAGCCGTTGAGTATGATCGTCTTTCCTTTCGTCAATGTCGTTGCTCTCCAAATCTACACACAATGAGATGTCATTAGTCAATGCTTCTTTAGATTATTGAACATTATTAAAATTCTAAACTTAACAATCTCCCCATTTCTTATGATGACAGTAATTTAAAAGGAGTTCGACTACTTTAGGGGGTGCTTCCCTTTTACGAGTGTACTTCTGCTCCCCCTACTTTGGAGCTCTCCCTTGTTTGTTTCCCCCCGGTTTTTGTACTATTTTTATTCTCCCACTTTGACATCAATCAAAAAGATCAAGAAGAACAATAGCTAATAAAAGTACTAGTTAAGCAGGCAAAGAGTATATACAGCTAGCAGTTATACTGGCATAGTCGACTGGCATCCCCATCCAGACATAACTAAAGAAAATGTTTTAATATCCACCACATAAAACAAAATAAAAAGATTATTTAAACAGCAGAGACACTTTATTCCTTCCAAGGAAATCCTTCAGGGTGTTGATCACTTTGGTGCAGAAACTGTCATATGGGGCATCAATATCTTTGGTGACTTTGGTCAGCTTCTCAATTACATCCTGCATAGCCCTGATTCCTTGACTCTTTGTGGCTTGGAAAGTGATCCTTAGCCTAGCCAACATTTTCTCCAGTTTCCTTAGTTACTGCCCTGTTCTTGTCCACCTGTTCCTGCATAGAGGTTAGCAATTCCTTGATACCTGCACTGTTTTGCTGCATTAGCAGCAACTGATTTGAGGAAGAAAACTTGCCGGCTTCAGAATTAATCCCTCCAGTGCCTTGTTGATGTATGAATTCAGGTGCCTAGTATTTCTTAAGCCACGCTCCCTCAATCAAGGTATATCTCATCATGGCAAAGGCAGTCTTGTCATATGTGCTGGAGATAGTTTTAGGAGCATAGAGAGACAAATCCACTTTCATAACTTTCAAGATGTGAGGGATTAGTAAACCATAGGACAAACTATTCATAGAGGGTGAAACATCCATGATGCTTTTAAGCATGTACTAACGTTCCCAGAAAAACCAATTAATTGTCTTCCCATTTATAAGAGAGTACAAAACAAACATATCTCTAAGAGACAGGGTGCTAAGTGGATCAGTACGGGGTAGCAAGGTGGTAGAAATAATGTGGGCTAATACACGATGTTCAAATTTCATAATTTTTGGACAAATATTTGAGGGGTTTTCAGACAACAAATATATCAGGCCAAGAATGTTGCACAAATAAACTATACCCAACAAACTTTGTTGCAAGGATTTTCTCAAATTGATAAGCGTCAAGAATAATACGAGTTCCTAAAACCATGGGTTCTAGATCATGTTTGTCATTCAGAAACAGATTTGCATAAAACATACGCACAAGCCACCTGCGAGTTAGCATCGACTGGGTCTGCAACTGGGACTTCGTTGGGATCAGTAGGGGCACCTTATTGCTAGGCACCAAATTGTTGTTTTCGCCATGATGGCCAACTTAGCCTCAACGTTCAAGTGAGCAAACTGAGAATTTGACATTTTTAAGCTGACCTGAAATTGAGACCTCAAAGACCAAGTGTAAAATAGAGTGTGTTATGGAGATTTTGTATCAAACCAACCACCACTATTATCCTTAGCTCCACGGTGGACGCCAAACTGTTTACCCTAAAACGGATAACATTTGAATTTCCACATGGTTTTAAGGATATGTGGATTGATTTAACACAAGTAATCAAGAATGTTAAATAAACAAATTAAAGATAAAATGAATAACCAAATCAGTTGCGACGTTAAGGCCGGGCTCGGACTTGAGCTAAATTATAGTGTTGTCCTCGACCGGGCCCTCGATACGAAACCAAATATATATAAAGGACAGTGATTAAAATAAGAACTTTTCAATAGCTAGAAAAACAGAGAAGTAAGTTTGCATTGCCTTGATATGCGTATTACAATGTCTCTATTGAATAAAAAACTTCTCCTTTATATAGTAGGAAAGTTTCATTCCTAGTACAATTCTAAAAGAAGTAAAAATCCTCATTTCACGTCAATTACTGATACACTACTGACATCTGGCGAGAGCCGCACCTAGATATCCAGTTGGGTGCGGATATCATGGTCCTCTGTTAGTCATGTGCAATCGTTTGTAGTGCTTCCCGAGGTCTTGGATCTCGTTCCGTGTTCGGAGAGCGTTGTCTTGTCAGACTCGGTGGCGAGTACCCCGCTCCAGCCTCGATTTTAAAAAGTTTTCAAATTCAGTCTCTATCTCATATGTCCATACTTCTTACTTTGTTTGACTTATCGGGAAGTCAGGGTGTACGCTAACCCCGAGTTCACCCATATACACTCTTAATAGGGTCCTTTGGCATAAGGATTAAGGTTAGTAATATCGGGATACAATTTCAGATTGTTTTTGTTCCATGTTTGGTTATAATATTAACTAACCATAGGATAATTTTAATTAACATTATAGGATTACCCCATATAGAAAATGGAATAGCTATCCCACGAGATATCCCACCTTATTAGATATTATGGAATATTCCACCATTATATCAAACAAAAACAACCCCTTTAGTGCTGTTGGGTGTTGCATTAATTACGAAGGTGTTTGTAAAATATACGTGCCATATATTTAATGCCTCGAGATATGTTATATGGTATAGCTTCTCTTCAAAAATAGCGGTGTTATCCGGATTTAGATCGAATGTATTAAAAAGAGGAGGTATTAAAAAAGATTATTGTATAATTCACCTGTTCGGATTTTAGATCGAATGTGCCTAAAATAAAGTCAAATTATGAATAATAAGTTGACTCATCGGACTCTAACCGAAAGATGAACATCATCATGGATTTCACAACAGAAAAAAGTTGTACGGTAAGTAAACAGCAAATAATTATAATTAAATCCAGTGAAAGTTGTTTGGTAAGTAAACATCAATTAAGTACAATTAAATCCAGTAAGCGCATGCTTGTCTATCTCATTCGTACAATTTTGAAGGGAATAAAGGGCACAAGAAAAGGAGCAAAGGAAGAATTAAGAAGAAAAAGCATGCTGCAGTTTTTATAACTTGTAACAATCTCAATGAAAAATTAAAGTTGTCATAGCTCTGCAAAAATTAAATTCAAATCAAGAAAAGCAGAAAGAATATTCCTTAAGAAAAATACTTCCCCCTGAATGTTTAAATTAAAGTGAAAGAATATTCCTCGTAGATGTTTAAGGCTGGTTACTAATCAAAAATATTTGTATGGAATACTCATTCATAAGGGGGGAGAAAAAATATATAACCTCATTCCAAGAAAAAAAAAATTATGGGGAAATTGAGTGACGAGCTTGTGTTCTTAACTTTGAATTATTTCTCATTTAATTTGAAGTTACGTACTCCTTCCGTTCATTTTTACTTGACAAGTATACTAAAAATAGATTTTCATTTTTACTTATCACTTTACGCATATTAAGAGAGGACAATTTCTTTTCCCCGTTATACCCACAATATTTATTACTCATTTCAAAGCATTTTCTCAAATCCAATAAAATATGCATGAATTAATATGAGTATCATTGTAAATTATGCACTTTATTTATTATTTCTTAAGGAGCGTGAAAGTCAAAACGTACCAAGTAAAAGTGAACGGAGAAATTATATATAGTCCTTGATGCGGAAGAATTTCTTGTTTCATGAGTGGATTCTCGATATTTTTCTTTTTTCTAAAAATAACATTTTTAAATCCTCTTTAAAGACGCAAAACATATAAAATACGGTAAATCCCATAAACTTTTCGGTCAGCAAATTCCCTATCTTAGAAATATTTGTTTTAATAATTTTTAAATATTCAGCTTTTCGCTCTAATAGTCCTTACCTAGTTCCATTAATATCCAATTTAGATACATTAGCTGTGAAATTTTATGAGGTAAGTTAAAACAATGAAACTGTCTAATCTAGTTTTAATTAGGTCTTAATTACAGAAGACTTAATTTAAATGAATCCCTTTAAGATTATAAAGGAACCTCCTGGTTTTGCAATATTACTAGCTAATACTAACTTAGAATGACTAAGGGATCGTTTGGTATGATGTGTAAGAAGGTATAATGCTGGTATAAAAATTTAATATCTCCTTAATACTTCGTTTGGTTAGCAAATTAGGTATAAGTTATCCCAGAATTAAAATTAACACCGGGATAACTTATACCTTATAGAGGGTGGGGTAATTAGCACCGGTATAACTTATACATTCTTCTTACAAATTATGCAATTGTCATATTTAATACAACATATCAAACAGTGAATAAAAAACAATCTCAACATAACTAATCCTAGCATAACTTATGTCAGTATAATTTATCCCAGCATAAGCCGTATTCAAATCAAACGACCCCTAATAGTATTCTTTTCTTGATCTCGTCAAAATCCATTTGACCATTTGAATCATAAATAAATTCAATAGTACAGATTACATGAATAAAGAGATATGGTTATTATCATTCCTCCTCCCTCATGTTTTTCCCTAATAATCCAAGTTCTCTTTTTTTCTTAACACATGATGACTGGAAAAAGCTAATTTGGTAATTATGAGCACTTATGGGAGAAGAATATTGTGTGTAATTAGTATTACAATTTTTTTTTTTTTTTTGAAAAGGTGTTTTGGGGCATGAGAATATGAATTGGAAAAGTGGGAAAGATCTTTCCCTTCCATTTTCCTGCCTTTTGAGTCATTAAACCAAGAAATAAAATAAATATCCATCCTATTGAAAATATCCATTTTTGTATTTAATTATTATTTTTTAGTGTACGTACGTTGATCGTATTTATCGTGTTAATCAATAATAATATATACAAAAGAAACAAATTTATTCTACAGTGTACCTCATATACTCCTATAATCTAGGTAAACCTATCAGTATTTCAGTAATCTTTGTACGTCGTCAGTCAGACATTCCAAATTTAATCCCTTTTTTGAGTCTTATGTTTCTACTCATTTAAAAAAAATTATTTAATTTTAACTTATGCACCACATGAGAAAGTAGGAACGCTCTAAAAGAACTCATTCCGCCTAATCCCTTCCTAAATAATTGTATTTATGGATTACATAATTATATATGTAGATCAAAGTAAACTATAACATTTCAAAATTTAACATGTAAATATAAAAGTTTAAAAAAAAAAGGAAAAAAAAGATTCTACGTTTTTGTTTGACAAAGTTGCCGAAAAACCCATACCAAAAGTAGTTAAGAATTTTCTTTTAATGTATTTTCCTTTTCTATTTATGCATAGGAAAAATTAGAATTTAAAATAATTTAGTTACCTCTTGAAATATATATTTTCTTTTAATTCGCTTAGGATTTTAGGAATTGAAAACATTTTGGTTCCTTCTTTAAAACATACTTTTCTCATTTATTTATGATAGAAATTTTAGGAATGTGTTTTTCACTTTTCTAAATCAAGGTCCTAAATAAGAAGGTAATTAAATGAGTACTTTTAAATACTAAGAAAGTAAATTGAATGATTAATACTATATATAAGAATATAATTAAATGACTATTTTATCCAGCGTGAACTCTATTTTAAAGGGGTAAAAAAGATGAACGACATTTCGTCAAGAGCCTTCGTACTTTTAATATAGTATAGAATATAGATAGATTACTCCCTATCTCCCTAAGTTTTATTTTATGTGAAACTGTCTAATTTGGTAGAAGTTTGTACAAATAAAAAGATTTCTGAAATTTGTGGGATCTTAAATATATCATGACTATTTTGTAATCATAAGATCATGTCATTAAGGATATAATAACAATTCAAAGTTGAATTGTATTTAAATATGAAAAATTAGTCAAAGCTTAGCACAACAATATCCTTTATCAACTTTTTGATTTGTTAAATAATAAATTGTCGGTTCTGAAACTACCGAAGAAAAGATTTTTAGTATAATCATTACATCACACTAAAGATTTTTAGTAATAGTTTTGTCAAGTTAACAGCTGCAAATAAAAGATAATACAACTTTTAACTCCAGTCTAGGTACAATGAGCAATAATAATATTACTAAGTACCAATTACCAATTCTCGACGTAATAATTAAGAAAAAAAAAAGTGATTTTCAAACTTATTAATCGAGTTCTTTCAATGAAACCAAATTTGAAATGGTAAAAAGAGTGAATTATTTTTTCATAGCCTTATTTACTAATTATTATTTTTGTTTTCCATCTATTTATTGGTTCTTGTGATGTTATTATTCTTATGATTTTTTATTGATGGTATTGATATATTGTATTTTTTCGTCTTCTTGAGTCGATGGTTTATCGGAAACAGTATCTCTATCCTTGGGATAGAAGTAAAATCTGCATACACACTACTCTCTCTAGATTCCACTAGTAAGATTTTACTGGATCATCGTTGATTTGCTGTTGTTGTAAAAAGAGTGAATTAGTTTCATCTCCAACAGGACATGTGCATACACGACATACGCCATCAATTGCGTAGTCCCAATTCTCAAACAATATCAAATGCTAATCTATTGCAGTATTTCTTATTTTTATCACAACTCTGACTTTATTTCATTTTATTTTTCTTTGTCTTCATTGGTCATGTATTTTTTTTAATTACATCAGGGGAAGGGAAAGGAGAATTGGATACTAATCCACCGATGAGGTTTGAATCCTCCACCTCAAATAAGTTTGCCGTCAAACCTTTGGTCATGTATTTTCGTTTTCTCTTATTATGTATTTTTTAGAATAATGAAGCCAAAATTAGAAACAGAAAATTTAATAATAAATTTAAGTACAAAGAAAATTTAATAATAAATTTAAGTACAAAGAAAATTTAATAATAAATTTAAGTATACAGTGTGAGATAATGCTGAGTCTGTTATTATTGTTGTTGTTGGCATATATTTTGGTCAGCTTCCTCCTAAGCTATTGCTTTATAAGCTACTCAATCTTCTCTTTCTCTTTTTTTTTTTCGTTTTATAAAGCCAACTGTTTCATAACATTTGCTCCAAAAATGTCTTATTATAATAATTCATCATAGATCTGAAAAGAAAAAATAAGAAACTTCTATTCCAATATGATTGAAAACTAAAAGGAAATACAAACAAATACTGCCTTATTTTGTATCAATACGATCATGTCATTTAGGATAAAATAGTAATTTAAAATTAAATTATTTTTTAATATAAATAGATCTCAGTGAAAGCTTAGCACAAACAATATCCTTGATGAAGTTTGAACCGTCAAGTGAGCTAGCCCTCAAACCTTTGATCGCGTATTTTCGTTTCTCTTATTATATATTTTTCAAAGTAATCAAGCCAAAAAGTTAATAATAAATTTAAGTACATGGCATATATTTTGGTCAGCTTCTCTCTCTTTTTTCGTTTTATAATACCAATTTTTCATAACGTTTTGCTCAAAAAATCAATTACTATAATAATTCATCATAGATCTGAAAATAAAAGGTAAGAAACTTCTATTCCGATATGATTGAAGACCAAAAGGAAATTACAAATAAATACATCCTTATTTCTTCAAGGTTAATTTTAAACTTTAAGTAAATTACCTCGTAGAATAATATAAGACGATGTAGTCTTTAATTTAGTGGTAATAAAACTGTTTATCCAATCATAAAAAAGGATTTCCGTATTTGACTCACGCCCAAAAAGAATCCAAACATAATCTGAGTCATACAGATTTACATGTCTGCGTCCAGCAACTAAAAGTATAGTTTGAAACTTAATTGACAAAGACGAATTCAGAATTTTAAGTTAATAAGTGTCGCGCTCCACGTGCTAATTCTTTATAATAACAGATACAATATTGAACCATCATAAAAGATGAAACATATACTGTTGGGCTAAAACGATCCAATGGTACTCTTTTAATATAGTGTGATATTGTCCGTTTTGGATCAAACTCGTACGATTTATCCAAAAGGCCTCTAACCATTAAAAGAGTGAAAATAGTACGGGCTAGCCAGTTTTCCGACTAGTGATTGAAAAATAGCCAGTATTTGTAAAGTCATTGAAAAATAGCCAATATTTTACTGCAACATGGAAAGTTCCAGCATAATATACTAGAGATTGATGCATCTGTGTATGAACTTGTAGCGTATTATGCTGGAACTTCAACAAACGGAAAGTTCCAGCATAATATACTGGAGATTGGAGCACTTGTGTATGAACTTCCAGCATATTATGCTGGACTAGTGTATTATATTGGAACTCCATTATATTATGCTGGAAGTCATGTAAATTATACTGGAACCAGTATAATATGCTGGAATTTTTCGATTTTGAACAGTGTTCTCGATTTATCTTTACATGAAAAGTGGCTCAATTTCGATTATTTTTGAAACTGAGATTATTTTTCAATTATCACATGTAAATCTGACTATTTTTAAATTTCACCCACTGAAAGATCCTTACACCTTATATGTACACTCCCAATCCTTTTCGGAAAAATGCAATTGTATAGCTATCCTCAAAATAATAGCCGGAATATATATATATATATATATATATATATATATATATATATATATATATATATATATATATATATAAATTCTGACACGGCCTAGCTAAAGGTGAAAAAAGTCATATCTTTTCAGCTATCACGGTAAGACTACTCGCACCCCAACATATATTTATATCGATTATTTATTTCTCTGATTTGCGCGAAGGAATCCATATAAATTAGAATGGGTTCAGTATGATAAGTCGCCTTCAATAATTTCCATTGAGTAAACCCTGCCCTTGCACTCTTACGTTCAAGGGAAACATATATGTTCAGAATCTAGGAGTTGTTTGACCTCTATAACGTAACCTTACGTTAAACAGACTTATCACAGTCAATGTATGGATGAATTCATCGGATTCAGGATTTGAAGTTTATGGGTTTCTGTAATGATCGACCTCAAGTTAATAATAAAATAATAACTGGATCACAGTTACGCATATATATATATATATATATATATATATATGTATGTATATATATATATGTATGTATATATATATATATATGTATATGTATGTATATATATATATATGTATATATATGTATGTATATATGTATGTATATATATGTATGTATATATGTATGTATAATAACAACAACACACCCAATATATTTTCCTAAGTGGGATCTGGGGAAGATAGTATGTATACCGTCTTTATCATATCTTAAGAAGTAAAGAAGTTATCTTCGAAAGAGAAAGAATATTGCCAAAAGCTACTAGCATCATGTGAACATGTAATCAAACATCTACATTCGTTCCTGGGGGAAGCTGCGTGTCTAAAGAATTCACTTGAATCCCCTTTATTGCAAAATTACAATGCATAAATAAGAAACAATAATTTTTTTGGTACATGAAAATTGTAAAATCTCCTAGACACAAAGGAAATTTCTGGTATAGCAACAAAGATAGCTCAAAGATAGATCAAGATTACATGTTAAAATTTGAGGTACAGTCAAACCTCTTTATAACAATTATATTTGTTCCGATATTTTTTGACTATTATAGTAAAATGATATTATAGAAAATATATAGTATAACATAACATACAAATCGATTGCAAGAAAAACTTGACCTTTATAGTGAATAATTGTTATATAAGGATGCTAAAAGGTCTGACTGTATTGCATTCATTCATATATATATATATATATATATATATATATATATATATATATATATATATATATATATATATATATATATATATATATATATATATATATATATTGAATCCCTTATTAGAATATTTTTTCAATTGCTTCGTGCATATAACTTAAATATTAGTATTAGAAATGTGCACGAAGTGTCGCGTATAAAATGTTGGGAAATACAAGACTATGTGACCCCATAGCACAATGTGATCAGGTGAAGTCGGACCTGTTTGCCTTAGCCAACAGTAGACAGTGCTAAAGAAGTGAAGCTATCAAATTTATGACAAAAGCTGTGACTTTCATGGCTCTCAAAGTGGGTCAATAACAATGACTGCAAACGTTATAATTAGTCACACTTTGACTTAAATACCATTGTCGCATTTGAGATGAATACGAGTGATGACTTTGCGTAAAGGACTTCTCAAATTGTTTCCTCCACCACGACCAAATATACACACCATTATATCTTATGGTAAACTAGTCAGCAGTCTGCTTTTAATTATTCTGAATTTTTGGCATGCCCATTGTTATGAATATTGGTAAGTTTGTTTGTTTTAAACGTATCTAAATTATATATTCGAATGAATCGAAACGGAATATTCCCAAATTTGGGAAGGTCATGTATGGATAGATACAAAGTTCCGAGTCATATACGATTGCTCTATTAGTTTTAACTTGAATCGTATTAAATATTACGCGGCTCCTTCCTGAGATTTTTTGGAATGACGATGTAAGGCAAGCAACTAATGTCAGTGCAGTTACTATCCGTCAACTGAGGTCTCCTCCATACGCTAGACGAGATTATCGGTGTTGTACGGGAAAATCAATGTCAAGAGCAATTGAGAGAACAGAAATGAGAATTGAGAAAGAAAGAAAGCTTGATTGCATTAATGAAAGCTATTACGAAAAGCAACACAGTGTCGAGGGGGAGAGACACCCGTACAGAGAATTGTTTGCTTGCTAGAAAGTTTGATTGCTTGATCCCCCCTAATAGAGCTTAAAGAAAAAAATAAATCAAAGTTACAGGACTTGACCTACTAAGCTAGAGAGACATAATGAAAATACATGAAATAAAACTACTCTATATTTACAATGAAAATGACTTAGATTCCTACAAAGTAGAAGCCGGTCCGTTAGCAGCAACCTTGTCTTTAGCTTCAGGGCCCGCGCCCATAGCGTTATTGGCATCTGCCCGTGGTTGGGCACTGGCAAGGGCTTTTGATGGTGCGACATAGGCACAAACGCACTTGTCACTTGGTGCAACCAAGACCACGATGCCGTCCATGGAGCTAGGCGTTGGAAGGCTTGCTAGGACGCTATGGGGCGCATCCAAGGGGTCATGGGGCATGGATGGAAAGGCGCCCATGACCTTCTGCCTCACCTGAGTTGGCGACGTCCTCGGCGCCTTGCTTGCAAAATAATCATCGATCAGGATCTGGTAGGTTTTGAGGTTTGTTCCCCTCTCCCAAGTATTCTCTTCTACATCACAGCCCTGTCATTTCACCAAGAAATCTTGGTGATCTTTCCTTGAAGCATGAACCACTCGATCATCGAGAATAGCTTTTACCCGCCTTTTCCCAGTTGAATTAGGTCCTCGAATACTGGGTATTGTGAATTGGCTCCGTGAAGGATCCTTCGTGTCTTCTCGAAAAGGTTTCAGAAGACTGACATGGAAGACTAGATGAATCTCTAGCAGGCTGGGGTATCCACCTGCTATGCAACATTCCCAATGCGCTTCTCAATGGAAAAAGGTCTAATGTATTTTGTAATAGACGAGGGTCATGGACCCCTGCAAACAAGTATCGCTTTGAAATTTTCACCATCACTTTGTCTCCTACTTGGTATTCAACAAAGCGACTCAACATGCTTCTTCATCTGCTTTTGGGATTTGACCAAATAGCTCCGCATTATCTCCAAATTTTGCTTTCTTTCCTTCGAGAAGCTAGCATATCGAGGAGATTTCGAAATATTCGGGACATTCACAGTGTGTGGGAGTAGCAGTTGTTTTCTGGTAACAATTTCAAAAGCGCATTTGTTTGTACTAGAGCTCTTTTGTGAATTGGAACACAGTTGAGTAACATCAAGAAAATTCACCCAATTCTTCTGCGATCCGGTAACAAAATGGCAAAGATATTCCTCTAGCATGCCATTGAACCGTTCCGTCTGGCCATCAGATTGGGGATGAAAACTTGAACTGTGGCTCAATATGGACCCAAGGCACTTAAAGAGTCAAGTCCAAAAGTTTCTAGTGAAGCGAGAGTTGCGATTACTAACGATGTCTTTAGGCAGACCCTAATATTTGAAAACATGATAGAAGAGTTGAGGTGTATCTTCGGCTGATATATATTGTTGGGCAACTATAAATGTAGCATACTTGGAAAACCGATCTACCACAACTAAGATAGTTGTGAGATTTCCGACCTTGGGCAGCCCGGTGATGAAATCTAGTGAAACGCTTTACCAGGGTCTCTTTAGAACATGCAATGGATCCAAAAGGCTCACGTGTGTCAAGCGGTCTGACTTGTCTTTCTGTCATACTAAGCAAGTCTTCACATACTAGCAACATGATCAGTAATTTTATGCCAATAATAAGCACGACGCAACATCTCCACTCTTCACCTAGATGGCCGACCCATAAAGTATCATGGCATTCCATCAGAAGAGTCCTTCGCAGATCTCCTCCTTTAGGAACATAAAGTCGATTCCCTTTCACCTTCAAGAACCCATCTTCCATGTAGAACTTTCTACCGGCAAGTCTTGCCTTGTCCTACCAGTAGATCTTGTATCTGGTCTCTTATAGTGGTGGCCATGTCGCTCCCCCTTAGGGTGGCAATTAGGCACACCAATGCTAAGTCGGCCCTTCGACTGAGTGCATCAGCAACTTGGTTGGTCTTCCCGCTTCAGTACTCCAGGTTGAAGTAAAATTCCACTAGGAGTTCTTGTCGCCCATTTAACTTTGGCTTGGTCATGAAATGGATAATAGTTGTGTTGTCTGTCTTGACCATGAACGGGGTTCCCAACAGATAGTGCCTCCAAAGGCGTAAGCAATGGACGACATCCAATAATTCTTTTTCGTGGGCGGCATAGCGCCGTTCTGCATCCTTCAACTTACGACTCTCATACGCCACTGGATGCCCCTCTTGTAACAAGACTCCACCAAGAGCATAGTCAGAGGCATCCGTTTGTACTTCGAATGGCTTGGCCAAATCAGGAAGGGCCAAGACGGGGCTATTAGACATAGCCACTTTCAATGCGTTGAAGGCCTCCGCTCGCCTGGAACCCCAATCACAAGGCATAACCTTCTTCAGGAGTTCTGTCAAAGGCAATGCAATGAGAGAGTAATTCTTCACAAATCGTCGATAAAAGTTGCATAGGCCAAGGAACGCCCTCAAGGCGTGGATATCTTTAGGCGGCGACCAGTTTGTGACAACCTGAATCTTCTATTCGTCCATCTTTATTCACCTTTTCTTGATAACATGTCTGAGGAAGTGAATCTTCTTTTGGGCGAATGCGCACTTGGACATCTTCGCGTATAGTTCATGTTCCTGCAGTCGGGCTAGGACCTTCCTCAGGTGATCTAGGTGTTCCTCCAATGTTTGGCTATATATCACAATGTCTTCCAAGTATACTACTAAGAACTCGTCAATGTACTCTAGGAAGACTTTGTTCATCAATGTGCAAAATGTGGTTGGAGCATTAGTCAAGCCGAATGGCATGACCAGGAAGGGGTACAACCCATATATTATCACACATGTCCTTTTATGTTCATCTCCTTCAGCAATTTGGACTTGCCAGTAACCTATGCTCACGTCTATTTTGGTGAACACAGTGGAACCACCTAACCTGTCGAACAAATATGCCATGAGCGGGATAGGAACTTGTTCTTCATAGTGATTTTGTTTAGGGCACAATAATCCACAAAGAGCCGTAGGGTGCCATCCTGTTTCTTTTAGAATAGCACAGGGGACCCATAAGGGGACTTGGAGGGCACAATGATCCCCGTGTCTAGCATTTATGTCAACTATCTCCGAAGCTCGGTAAACTCGGGTTGCGACATTCTGTAAGGCGCCCGGGCGGGTGGCTTCGCACCCAGCACCAACTCAATCACATGGTCCACAGTGTACCTACGTGGGAGTTGCTTTGGAATATCCTGTGTAATGACGTCTTCAAACTCCAGTTGCAACTCCTTCACAGGTGCAGGAATGAGGCCCAAGGAGTGTTCTATATCTTTAATACATAGGGTAACCAGGAATGTGGGTTCATGTCTTTTGACTCCCTTCTTCAACTGCAAGGCCGAAATTTTATCTGCGGCCATCTTTATGGTTGTGCATGGAATAATACAGGGCTTGGTCCCGTTTTCTCCCATCATCAGTATCATGTTGGCATAAGGTACTGGAATGGTGTTGGTTTGCCTCATGAATTTCAACCCAACTATCAACTCGAAGTCATCTATGATCACCACGCGCAAGTAAGGGCCAAGCTTCACTGTCACTCCTTTGGCTATTCCACCCACTGGCTGAGGTGGTGAGTTAATAGCCTTGACACGGCCTCTGCAATTTCCCACAACTAGACCAAGGCATTCTACCTGAGTTGAGGCTAAGTAGTTGTGAGTAGCGTCCGTGTCTATTATTGCCCAAATGGGCTTGCCCATTAGTTTTCATCTCGATGAACATTTAAATCTTCCTTTGGTTAAGAGAAGGCCCTTCACCCGCCTTCTTTTTCCCTTTCTTGGTCGTTGGGCATGGGTCCTTCTTCTTACGGATACCAGCACTGGTTCCCACTAAGGCCTCAGAAATAGAACAAACAAGTGCGTTCAAGGCACTTATTGGTTTGGTCTGGTCAGCATCATCTATGTCGTCATCTGTCCCATCGTCAAAAGTTTGATGGTCATTCATATCTGTGCATGTGGACATTCATTTTTCCAATGTGGACCACCGCAATGATGGCATCCTAAAGGGGCTTTCTCCCCCGATCGTTGTTGTTTGATGCAACACTATTGCTGCCTAAGAAAGGAGCCTTAGATTTTGTTGCACTCCGATCTCCTCCACTTCTGCTAGGGCCACCATTTCTAGGCTGGCACCCTTTGTATTTTGCTCGGACAGGCGATTGAGGCCTATCCTTCCGAGCTTCCACTTGATAGTCCCCAAGGCATTCCGCTACTTGGATCGCCTTGGGTAAGGTGTCTACTCTTTGTCTTTGCAGCTCCATACAGGCATAAGGTTTCAAACCTTTAACGAATGTGAAAAGTTTGTTCTTGTCTCCCATATCCCGTATGTTTAACATGAGTGCGGAGAATTTCCGCACGTAATCCCTCACAGACTTGGTCTGGTGGAGCTCCCGTAGCTTTCTCCGCGCATTGTACTCAACATTTTTGGGGAAAAACTGTAGGTGTATGGCTGACTTTAGTTCTGCCCATGTCTCGAGAGTATCTTTACCGGCCCTGATGTCTTCGTATTTCACCCGCCACCAGAGTTTAGCATCACCCCGAAGACAAATGGCAGCAGTTGCTACCTTTTTTGCTTCTTCTAACTCCCCCACGGCATCGAAGTAGTGTTCGATGTCGAAGATGTAGTTCTCCACTTCTTTGGAATTCCTAGCTCCATTGAATGGTTTTGGCTCAGGAACCTTCAACTTTTGTGGCACAGGGGTGAGGTTCACAACACCCTCGATATGGTTTCCGCCTCTTCGAAGTAAGCCTTGCAGTGCAACATTGACAACATTGAGCTAACCTGTCAAATTGTCTATAGTTTGCTGCATGGCAGTCACCCTCTCTGCCTCTTATGCCCTGTAGGATAAATCTTCAATATGCTATTGTTGGAGGCCCTCGAATTGACCAAAAATTTCGGTTGTCGTTTTCCGGTCTCCCTCAGAGTTGCGATTGATGTTCACAATGTCACCTTCGGCCTGCCGCATCCTGCGGTCCAAGTCATCCAAACTTTGCACTAGGTTAGTTCTTAGACCAGGCACCTTATCCACGATGAGTCATAATACGTCAACCTTCTCCTCAAGGGCCACAATGTTGTCCCCAAAATTCACTATGGTCAGAAATGTCGGTAATGACAATGTGTTTCCTTGTTCGATGTCGAGCCTAGGCTCTGATACCAACTGTTATGCGGCTCCTTCCTGAAATTCCTTGGAAGGGTGACGTACGACTAAGCAACCGATGTCAGTGCAGTTACTATCCACCAACTGAGGTCTCCTCCGTACGCTAGACGAGATTATCAGTGATGTACGGAAAAACTAATGTCAAGAGAAATTGAGAGAACAAAAATGAGAATTGAGAATGAAAGAAATCTTGATTGCATTAATGAAAATTATTACAGAAAAACAACACGGTGTCGAGGGGGAGAGACACCAGTACAGAGAATTATTTGCTTGCTAGAAAGTTTGATTTCTTGAGCCTCTTAAGTGCTTAAACAAAATAAATCAAAGTTATAGGACTTGACCTAACCAAGCTAGAGAGACATAATGGAAATACATGAAATAAAACTACTCTATATTTACAATGAAAAGGACTTAGACTCATACAAAGTAGAAGCCGACCCGTTGGCAGGAACCTTGTCTTTAGCATCAGGGTCTGCGCGCGACACTATCTACACGCGTGACATTGTTGGCATATGCCTGCGGCTGGGCACAGGCGAGGGATATCGGTGGAGCGACATAGGCACAGGCGCGCTTGTCGTCTTGGCGCGACAAAGACCACGGTGCCGACCCTGGCGCTAGGCGTTGGGAGGCTTGCCAGGACGTTATGGGACGCGTCCAAGGAGTCAGGGCCATAGTTAGAAAGCCGCCCATGACATCAAACATGTATACAAGTATAATAAATTATCACCTTCTTTAGCCAGATCTTTGAACCTTTTGTAGTACACTACGCTCGTTCCTTTGAAGGGCGACTATTCGAGCTGAACTTGAAATGGCCGTGACTAGATATTCATTACTTTTCATCGGTTGGAGAAACCCTCTCTAAACCCAATATAAAGAAATGTACATTTTTAACCACTCCAAAAATTAACAATCAAAAAAATATATTATTTTTATATGTATGTGTATTGTATACATATAATATACATATTTTATATACTTTTTAACCAACGAATACAATTAATTCTGACCAACCGGCCAATTTGATACTTTGCCCTTTAATATATTAAGAACAGATGTTATATGGGGTGGTTTTCATACTAGAGTATATCATAAAATCACCATAACCTCCCCTTGCCTTAAAGTTAATACTAGTAACAAAACTAACTAGAACTAAGTAGAAAAGTAACTAGATTCAGAAAGTTGGATCAAATCCAGACTTGTTGCGCAAACGTTGATTGGTTCCTTTGCCAATATTCCAAAAACATAGCAATCGCATCATCCTTACTAGGTTTAATATTACCTTTATTCCTTTTGATTTTATCTTCTTACCTACAATTGGCTACTTTCATGTATCCAATGATAAACGAGATTTCAAACCATACACATGATTTACTAGTTCTCTGCTTTGGGAAAGTGTTTCAAGTCTTCCTAACTTAAAGCCGTTTGGCCCTTTTATGATATCTATCTACTTAGACGCTGGGACGCGCATGGCCATTTGCAGGGATGCTATTTAGAGATTAATCAGTACTTATTTTATTTTAAAATTTTAAATTAAAAATTTTAATTTTGAATAATTCAGAATATTTTTATCCTGAAAAATTAAGATTCAGAATGCACTGGCTAATTCCTAAATAGCAGCTCTTTAGAGTGGTTAGTTGTTGTCATTGCTATATTCTTTAGTAAAAATAGCACGGGCTAGCCAATTTTCGGACTGATCATTCAAAAATAGGCAGCGTTTGCCAAGTCATTGAAAAATAGCCACTGTTTTGCTGCAACAGAGACCGGTCCAACATAATATACTGGAGTTCGGTGCACATGTGTATGAACTTTCATCATATTATGCTGAATCTCCAACGCGAAAAGTTTCAGCATAATATACTGGAGATTCGAGCACATGTGTATGAACTTCCAGCATATTATACTGGATCGATATACTTTGCTGGAACTCCAGTATAATATATTGGAGTTCCAGTATGCTTATGCTGGAACTCCAGTATATTATGCTGGAGTTCCAGCAAAGTATACTGGAGTATTTTTCGGATATTGAACAGTATTTTCGTTCAAATTTATACATAAAAATTGACTAAATTTTAATTATTTATGAAACTGTGACTATTTTTGAATGAGCACCTGTAAATCTTGATATTTTTGAATTTCTCCCCTTTCTTTAGCTTCTTTTGGGTAGAAAATAGGCCCACCCACTAGCAGCAACGTCTACTGAATAACTAAGAAAGGCAGCCTATCTTTTGCATATGTAAAAAGTAGTGTATGTGTGTTTATATATACATATATAAACTTGATAAGTTCATGCGATTCAAAAGTAAAGCGATGGAAGTATACAGATAACTACTATCATCAATTGCTGAACCAGTCCATCATTTTCACAAGATAAACATTCCTAGTTTAATCATGGCTTAACCAGCCACCAAAATTGACCAAACACACTAAATAAAATTGTCTTTCTCGTCGCGTCTTCCTGCTGATGCTTAAAGACTGCAAATCTAATATTATCAATAAAACGACACACTATTGTACAGACAATTTGACAACAGAGTCAAATTACAAGGGCAAGAAATGGAGACAATTTGACAAAAAAAATCTAGGTTAAAATAAGCTTTATCGAGTTTCTAGACGCTAACCAAATGCATGTAATACCATGTACATGAATATGCCAAAAGCATTTTTGAGCACCATGTTCTAGTTTTAGAAACTTCAATAATCAATCAAATTGCACCTTACATGGAAAAAGCAAATCCAAGCAAGGGATAATTGTTATTGACAGTCAGGTGCACATAAAGTAAAAATGCAATATAGCAAAAGCCATGGTGCTGCAATGGCAGAGAAGAATAGATGGGACTCCAAAAGCATTAGTCATCAAAGTGAAGGAGTAGAAATGGAAATAGTACAGATTCCATTCAAGAGTAGGACCATTACTATGTTCATCAAAACAATCTTGAAACACATTCTCTTGTGGTTAGCCACTTTTGACCATCCACGTTCATAGGAGTGACAAGGTCTCCATTAACAGTCACTAGCTGCACGATATATATAGGTAAAGGGTCCCAATATTAGGCACCATAGGCCACCATTACATGCAAGTCTTAATAAAGTTCATCCGTAGTCCAATCACGAAAAATGAGAAGCTGGACAAAATATCTCTCGTTAAAAGATGCTAAACATCTTCCAAAAGGTGACAAAGAAGATTCCTCGTTGGCCATTTTCATGATACCTACTCTGACTCACATGTATCTGAGAAGTTAAATCAGTGGGACAAATTGGCTGGCTATCCGCTATGAGCAAGAGCGCATTACAGTCAATTTGGCTGTGACTGCGACATTCTCATAGGCATCTCAGACTGCAGGGATACAGATATTATTCTTTCATCAAATACATGCAGTTTATAACTAAGCACTAAGCAGTCACAAATATGGTCACACATATAAGATAAAGCTAGCTTAGGTGAACATCCTGATAAATTTATCTGCATATGGAAAGACCAAGTGGTAGACAGCAAAAATATGAAGGACAAACTCATTAACTTTCAAATCTTGCACATTTGTCTAGACTTGACCACATTGTTTAGACTTGTTCACACTAGTTCATGAATTAGTTTGATGGCAAGATACATGTATTAGAAGTGCGAATGTCTTTATGTAGGGTGTGAACTTGTGTGGACATAGTTAGTATATTCACATGCAGGTTAGACTAGATACATGTATTAGAAGTGCGAATGTCTTTATGTAGGGTGTGAACTTGTGTGGACATAGTTAGTATATTCACATGCAGGTTAGACTAGATACATGTATTAGAAGTGCGAATGTCTTTATGTAGGGTGTGAACTTGTGTGGACATAGTTAGTATATTCACATGCAGGTTAGACTAGATACATGTATTAGAAGTGCGAATGTCTTTATGTAGGGTGTGAACTTGTGTGGACATAGTTAGTATATTCACATGCAGGTTAGACTAGATACATGTATTAGTTCTCCTATATATACCCATGTATGCCAGCCATTTGAAGTCAAGTCAAGTTGAATGAAAATCATCCTTCCTCCACCTCTCTTATAGTGAGTTTTGAGTGTTTGTGAGTTGTCTTGCTCTCCCAAATATTCCAACATCTGGTATCAGAGCCGGTATTTTTGTAAACGCAACTAAAGTTGGAGGAAAATGACCAACAATAATGGTACTCCATTCCAAGTTCCCATGCTCACAAAAGAGAACTATGGAAATTGATGTATCCGGATAAAGGCCTTGCTTGGTGCCTATGATGTTTGGGATCCGGTAGAGACCGGTGTTGATGAACCGGAAGATGTCGCTGCCATGAAGAAGAAGGACTAAAAAGTACATACTCTCATCCATCAAAGTTTGGATGACAAGATGTTTGAGAAGGTTGCAAATGTGTCAACCTCTAAGGAAGCATGAGACATTCTTCAAATCTCCTTTAAAAGTTTGGACAAAGTGAAAAAATTTCGTCTCCAAACCTTAAGAGGAGAGTTTGAAATCGTTGCATATGAAGGAATCTGAATCGGTTTCAGGTTATATTTCAAGAGTTTTGGCTATTGTCAATCAAATGAAAAGATATGGTGAAGAGGTGCAAGATGATAGGGTCGTTGCAAAAATACTACGATCCCTTGATTCAAAATTTAATTATATTGTTGTTGCCATTGAAGATTCCAAAGACTTGGACACCATGTCCATAGAAGAACTTACGGGTTCTTTGCAAGCACATGAGGAAAAGTTTAAGAAACCGAAAGAAGAAGCGGTGGAACAAGCGTTGCAAGCAAAACTGTCTTTCAAGGAGAAAGATGAAAGGCGTGGCTCGAGCTCGCAACAAAGAGGTCGTGGTCGAGGAAGAGGTGGTAGTCAACCACCAAAAGAAAATAAAATCCAAGGCTCTAATCAAAGAAGAGGCCGTGGAAGAGGAAGAGGATGGAGGCAAAATCAAGGAAGGTATGTCAAATCCAATATTGAATGTTACACTTGTCACAAATTGGTCATTTTTCTTGGGAGTGTAAAGACAATATGAAAGAGAAAAATAATTTTGTGGAGAGAAAAAATGAAGATGACGATGCCACTTTACTTCTCGCATGCAAAGGAGAAGAAAGTGTAGAAATGAACCAATGGTACCTTGACTCCGGCGCAAGTAGCCATATTTGTGGAAAGAAGAATTTATTTGTGGAGCTTAAGGAGTTGAATGGTGGCACCATCACTTTTGGAGACTCTTCACGAGTTAAAATCAAATGAAAATGTACGATTTTAATTCGTTTGAAAAATGAAAGTCATCAATTAATTTCTAATGTTATGTATGTGCCGGAGATGAAAAGTATTATTCTAAATTTAGGACAACTTTTGGAGAAAAATTATGACATTCATTTGAAATATAAAAATTTATTTATGAGAGATGAAAAAGGAAGATTGTTAGCCAAGGTTCCTATGGCTAATAATAAGATGTTTGTTTTGAATCTTCAATGTGATGTTCCAAGATGTTTGCTTTCATGCGCCAAAGATTCATCTTGGCTTTGGCATATGAGATTTGGTCATTTGAATTTTGATAGCCTAAAGTTGATGAGCAAAAAGAGCATGGTCAGTGGATTGCCAATAATTGATCATCCTAACCAGCTTTGTGAAAGATGTCTCCTTGGAAAGCAAGCAAGAAAAAGCTTTCCTAAAGAGTCTTTGACTAGAGCAAGATGCGCATTGGAGTTGATTCACATGGATGTGTGCGGACCGATCAAACCATCATCACTTGGTAAAAGTAACTATTTCTTACTTTTCATTGATGATTTTTCTCGAAAAACTTGGGTTTATTTTGTGAAGGTGAAATCGGAGGTGTTTGAAAGTTTCAAAAAATTCAAGAGCATGGTGAAAAAATAAAGTGGCTATCAAAGTAAGTCACTTAGGTCCGACAATAGTGGAGAATTCACCTCAAATGAATTTAAGTCTTTTTGTGACAAGAATGGAATTCGTCATTTTTTGACGGTTCCAAGATCACCACAGCAAAATGGCATCGTAGAAAGGAAGAACCGAACGATTCTCAACATGTCAAGGAGTATGTTGAAAAGCAAAAATATGCCAAAGGAGTTTTTGGGTTGAAGCTTTTACTTGTGCGGTGTACTTATCAAATCGATGTCACACCAAAAGTGTTAGTTGCAAGACACCTCAAGAGGCTTGGAGTGGTTTCAAACCAAAAGTTGCTCACTTACGAGTTTTTGGGAGCATTGTATATGCACATGTGCCGGATGAGAAGAGATCCAAGCTTGATGACAAAAGTGAGAGGTATGTCTTTTTTGGCTATGATCAAAGTTCTAAAGGTTATAAATTATATAGCCCAAAAAATGGCAAAGTCACCATAAGCCGAGATGTTTAGTTTGATGAAGATAATGCCTGGGAATGGAAGACAAAAGAGAAATATTACTCTTTTACTCCATTTTTTGAAGATGATGAAGAAGAAGATGCAGGGCAGCCTATTACACCACGTTCAACACCTCCTCCACAAGATCAAGAATCAGAGGAATCAAGTTCAAGTTCAAGTGAAATGCCTCGCAAGACTAGAAGCTTGGGTGACTTGTATGAAAATACAGAAGTGGCTAGAAATGACTTGTATGATTTAACTCACTTTTATTTGTTGGTGGATAGTGAACCCTTAGCTTATGAAGATGCTGCCCAAAATTCAAAATGGAGAGATGCAATGGATGAAGAAATCAAGGCTATCAAGAAAAATGACACATGGGATTTGGCCAAACTTCCAAAAGGAAAAAGCACTATTGGTGTCAAATGGGTGTACAAGTTGAAGAAAAATTCAAAGGGAGAAGTAGAGATATATAAAGCAAGATTGGTTGCCAAAGTCTACAAGCAAAAGGCCGGTATTGACTATGATGAGGTATTTGTACTGGTTTCTCGCTTGGAGACAATACGATTTATAATTGCTTTGGCGGCACAAAATCAATGGAAAATTCATCAAATGGGCGTGAAGTCGGCCTTCTTGAATGGTGTTTTGGAGGAAGAGGTCTACATTGACCAACCTTTGGGCTATAAGGTTAAAGGACATCAAGACAAAGTGTTAAAATTGAAGAATGCTCTTTATGGCTTAAAATAAGCTCCACGAACTTGGAATAGTAGAATTGACAAATATTTTCAAGCAAATGTTTTTTCAAAGTGCCCACATGAACATGCACTTTCTGTAAAGATTGCTAAAAATGGTGACATCTTATTTGTTTGTTTGTATGTAGATGGTTTGATATTTACAGGAAATAGTCCAAAGATGTTTGAAGAATTCAAGAAAGCAATGGCAAGAGAATTCGAGATGAAGGACATTGGTCTAATGTCCTACTATCTTGGAATCAAAGTGCAACAAAGGAAGGATGTCATTTTTATTTCTCAAGAGGAATATGCAAAGGAGATTCTCAAGAAATTTGAGATGAATAATTGCTATGCCGTGAGCACCTTCGTTGAATGTGGAGTCAAAATATCCAAGCATGAAGATGGAGATAAAGTCAATCCCACACACTTCAAGAGTCTTGTTGGAAGCTTGAGGTATTTGACATGTACAAGGCCGGATATTCTTTTCGGTGTTGGGCTTGTGAGTCGTTTTATGGAAACTCCAACTACCTCACATTTAAAGGTAGCCAAAAGAATACTTCAGTACATCAAATGTACGCTTGATTATGGAATATTTTATTCATCTTCCAAATAATTCAAGCTTGTTGGCTATTGTGGTAGTGATTGGGCTGGTGATATTGATGATAGAAAAAGTACTACCGAGTTTGTCTACTTTCTTGGAGATTCTGCATTTACATGGAATTCTAAGAAACAACCAATTGTGACATTGTCAACTCGTGAAGCGGAGTATGTAGCAGCATGTTCTTGTGTTTGTCATGCAATTTGGCTAAGGAGTTTGTTGGTAGAACTTCACCAACCACAAGAGGATGCTACAAAGATTTTTGTTGACAACAAGTCGGCTATAGAGTTGGCCAGGAATCCGGTATTCCATGAAAGGAGCAAGCATATTGATACAAGGTATCACTTTATTAGAGATTGTATATCTAATAAAGTTGTGGAGCTTGAGTATCTGAAGTCGCAGGATCAGATCACGGTATTTTCACCAAGCCATTGAAGAATGAATATTTTCAAAAGTTGAGGATGACTCTTGGAGTGATGAAACAATTTTAAGGGGGGATGTTAAAAATATTAAACTTGTTTAGATTAGTTTACATTTTTTCACATGTGTCCACATTTGTCTAGACTTGTCCATATTGTTTAGACTTGTTCACACTAGTTCATGAATTAGTTTGATGGCAAGATACATGTGTTATAAGTGTGAATATATTTATGTAGGGTATGAACTTGTGTGGACATAGTTAGTATATTCATATGCAGGTTAGGCTAGATACATGTATTAGTTCTCCTATACATACCCATGCATGTTAGCCATTTGAAGTCAAGTCAAGTTGAATGAAAATAATCCTTCCTCCACATCTCTTATAGTGAGTTTTGAGTGTTTGTGAGTTGTCTTGCTATCCCAAATATTTCAACCATAAAAAACAAGCAGGCAGCTTTAAAGATATCAGAAAGGTCAGTTGTCAGGAAAGTTCCTCTATAGCTAGCTACTCAATGGAAAACTACTGAACTTTAAAATATCCAAAATCACATTGAGTTCGTTACTTTTTTTATTTTTAATAACCAAGAAATCTACGAGGGCTAATGGCACAAGGTTCAAAACTCGGTGAAAAATGAGTTCTCCCTTCTACTTTCTCCACTTAAATACTAGGCTTTTATCTTGCGACAGGGTTCAAACTTGTGACATGCGTCTAACACACACATCATACATTGCACTTTTACCACTAGACCAAAGCCCTGGGGCACATTGAGTTTGTTATTACTAGTCCAATTTTAAAAAAACAATAGCCTCACAAACTTGTCTGACCAAGCTTTCAGAATATCCATTTCCTACAAGCATCATAATTTATACGAAACATTTTTTTTTATGTAAGCTTCCCAGTGGACCTGGGGGTGTTGTATTAGCCAAAAAAGAGTTGAATATACAACACTAGGGTAGAGATAACCCTTCAAAAAATAGAGGAAATAGCGATTAACAAATAGTTCGATGCCTCAAACAAAATAAACCTTGCTAACTAACATAAAAAAGTTTGCCTTATCATATTTACTTCTTATGCAAGGATACTGTATTTTGTCCAGCAAAAAAATGCCTTTTGCAAGGCCTGGAATCTGCTGCCCAGAAGCATAGTAAGCAGTCTGTTGCTGCTCTGCAGCCCTTTTTGCCAAATTGTCTGCCAATTGATTCGCCTCACGGTAGCAATGTTTGAGTTGGATTTTGATTCTACTGATAATGTCTTGAATCTTGTTCAGAATATTACTAAGATAGAAGCTCGTGTCTCCATCTTTTTGAAGAGTCTCTATAATGTATTGGGAGTCCGGTTCAAGAATCACTCGGCTATACCCATTTTGAATACACCAACCAAGACCATAAAGAGCTGCCTGGGCCTCTGCTATATTGTGATTTTGAGCAGTCACCGGACTAGAGAAATCCATGATAATGTTGCCATCCTCATCCCTAACCACACTTCCAAGGCCTGCCTTTCCTTCCCTTTGTATGAAGCTCCCATCAGTATTGAGTTTCACCCAATTGCTCTCTGGTTTGGACCAGCACACAACAATAGTTTTATACCCAAATCGTAGCCGAGTGAAAGTATCACAGAAAGAAATCCAAGGGAGCTTTAGGCCACAATTTGGATGTTCTTTGTTGACTGCCATAACTATGCTCCGAGTTATTTGTTGCTCAAGCCTGTACCTGTTAAACAATTTTTGATCTCCATACCTGCAGGCACAAAATTCTTTCGAAAGAAACCAACAAATAACAATTGGAGAAATATTTAGAACTAGCTTATGCACTTCGTTGGATGCCTTAGTTGTCCACCATTGGTTAATGATATATCTAACAGAGTATGGGTGGAAGTGTATGCCAAGAGGATTTCCAAAGAGATTCCATATGTAACTAGCACTTTGGCTTTCCACAAAGACATGATTAATATTATTAGAGTTTGGATTTTTACAACAATTAAATCTGGAAATTATTTGTCTACCAAATTTAGCAATAACCTCATCAAAAGGCAGTTTATTTTTGCCAAAGCCTCCACATCAAAAAGGATATCTTAAAAGGAATAGCAGAGTTCCACATTTTTTCAAAGAAATGAACCTTTGGATTAGAATTTCTTACCAGATTCCACGCGCTATTGTTTGTGAACTTGCCATTCTCCGAAAGTCCAAAAAATTTATCGTCTTTGTTTTGATTGCCAACAGGGATGTTTTGGATTTGATGAACCAGATGATCTGGTAGGATCTCCTTTAATTTGTTGACATTCCATTGACCTTCATTGATAAAATTCTTTACCATTAATTTAGACTTCTTTGGATTTTCAGGGAGATGATTAACCAAAGGGCCTAAAAGGGACCAATTGTCCCACCAGAAATTACAAGTGCCTGAATTAACCTGCCAAACAATATGCTTTTCTGCTATTTCTCTCATTTTAAGAACATGACTCCAAGCGTGGGAGTTACCAGGAGAAATCTTTTTGGAGACACAATGATATCTAACACAATATTTATTACTAATGAAAGTAGCCCAAATTGATGATGTGGACCTTATCCTCCACCATCTTTTCATTGCTAGCATATTACTAATGTCTTCCATTTTCCTAATTCCAAAACCTCCCTCTTCCAAATGGCGTGCAAGATGATTCCAAGAGCTCCAATTATATTTATTACGATCCTCAGAGGAACGCCACGTGAAGTTAGCAATATGTTTCTCAATTAATTTAAAAAATCCTTTGGGAGGAGACATAGCTGACAGAGTATAGACAGAGATAGATTGAAGGGCAATCTTAATAAGAATAACCTTTCCCCTATGAGACAATATTTTTTCTTGCCATCCATTAATCCTTTTAACAATTTTTCTAATCATGTTATCAAAATATTCAGCTTTCTTCCTACCCACATACAGAGGACAACCAAGATAAGTAAAAGGAAAATTCTTGTCCATAAATCCTGAGCGATTTCTAATCCTGTTTATCCTAGCTGCAGCAGTATTAGGAGCAGTTAAAAAGTAACTTTTATCCCTATTAACCATCTGACCTGATCTATTTTCATAGTTATCTATAACTTTCATAACCAATTTGATAGTTTTAGAACTACCACTACAGAAGATAACAATATCATCAGCATAAGCAAGGTGGTTGATTTTAGGGACATTATGAGATATGGAGAAAGGGATGAAATCAGGGTTCCTGTATAAAGAGTTAAGAGATATAGATAGGACTTCAGCAGCAATTATGAACAGAGTTGGGGAAATAGGATCCCCTTACTTTAATCCTTGTGAGGAGGAGAAAAGCCATGTCTCTTACCATTAATGATAACTGAGTACCATACATTTGATATGAGATTATGGACTAACTCAACCCACTTATCAGAGAAACCAAACTTTCTAAGAACAACATATAAGAAATTCCAATCCATTCTATCATACGCTTTAGCTATATCTTATTTAATAACAACATTACCCCCACAAATTATTATGAGAAATATTGTGAATAATCTCCTGAGCTAATAGGACATTTTCTTAAATGAGTCTGTCTTTAACAAAACCACTCTGATTTGAAGAAACTAATTTATGAAGCAAATTATTAACTCTAAGAGACATAATTTTGGAGATAATCTTGTTCGTAAAATGAGATAAGCTAATAGGCCTAAAATCAGAGAAAGTAGAAGGGTTATCAACTTTAGGGATTAAAGTTAAGAAAGTATGTGAATAAAACTTAGTCAAACCTTTTCCATTGTAAAAACCCTTCACAAAATCACTGACCTCCTTTTCTATAATGCTCCAGCAACTCTGAAAAAATCTACTATTAAAACCATTTGGACCTGCTGTGCTTTGCGGACTAAGACTGAAAACCGCCTCTTTGATTTCAGCTTCATCTGGCACCTTGGTAAGCATCTCATTTTCCTCACCTGAAATACAAAGGGGAATACAATCTAGGATAGAGTTGTTAATATTGGGATAGGGTAGATTAAAGAAGTTTTGGAAGTGTCTAACTGCTTTATTAGCAATCTTTTCTTGTCCCTTAACCCACCTCCCTCTACTATTTTTGATTCGGTTAACTTGTTGCCTTCTTCTTTTTTCTTTAAGTATTGAATGAAAGTAATTAGTATTCCTATCACCATCTTCGAACCACTTAATTTGAGACTTTTGTTTGAGCATAGATTCTTGAAGGCTAAGCCATCAAACATATTGAGCATGAGCCCTATTGATATCTTCTCTACTCTTTTCAGAATTGACCTCAATGTCTATTTCTTCTAACTCTTGAATTTTATGTTCCCATTTGGACACAAAATCATTTATATCACCTATTTATTTTCTAGACCAGTGAGATAACCTTTTACTAAGAGTTTTTAACTTAGTTTGAAGAACCCACATAGAGTTCTCATAGACCTCTACACTCCAGGCTTCCTTAACCACATCGAAAAAACCCTCAATGTTAACCCAACAATTAAGAAATCTAAAATAAGAAATATGCTGATTAATAGAAACTAAGTTTTTCATAAGGAGGGGTCTGTAGTCAGAACCAGTTCTGGCCAGATGCCTAATAGAAGATCTTTGAAATAATTGATCCCAAAGATCATTAACAAAAACCCTGTCCAGCCTTTTCATAATTCTTTTACCAAGTCTTCTATTATTACACCAAGTATAATTAGAACCATTATAACCTATGTCAATAAGGCCACAAGAGTTGATACAATTTTGAAAATACAAACTTCTATACATTCTATGTGGATTACCTCCTAGTTTTTCATTAGGATCCATGATAATATTAAAGTCCCCTCCCACACACCACGAGGCATCTATTAACATGCTATCATGCTCCGGAGCTTGCCATAAGTCTTTTCTATCTAAGGGATTACATTTAGCATAAACGACAGAAATATAAATACCTTTCTGATTGAAAGCATTATGAAAGTGGATAATGATATGTTGGTCACTACTGTTAGTGACTGAAGTATTGCTGTTGGTATTCCAGAAACACCAAATTTGACCATTGTTATTGCTGCAGCAATGATGGAATCCCAAGAACTTTCTATATCCTTCTAACTTATCGCTAGAGATAAAAGGTTCAAAGATTGCCACATATTGAGTATTGTTAATGTTAATGAGTTTCTTAAGCCTGTGAATGGCTTTTTTGGATCTAACACCCTAATGCTCCAAAAGATGACACTAATTGTTATGGTTGATTGGGGGGTTATTTTCTTTTTGATTCCTTTTTATAGAATTATTGGTTCTATTCCTATTCCTCTTACCATACGGAACTAGTTGGACATATTAACCATATAAACCTAACAAGAATGCTTAAACTCTTTTTGTTTTTATTTTCTTTTTTCTGTGGCGAAATGGACTCAAGCTTAGGAACTGACATGAAAGCAACATTATCTTGGGAATCTGCATGTTGAATGATGCGAGGCTAGAATTCATGGTTTAACATGTTATATGCCCTATATTTTATGTGCGTTAATGATAAAAATACACTTTTTATGTGAATAATAGAGTCTATTTCATGTGTAGGTGAATTAGAGATGGAAACCGAGCTAAATGGATGCAAATACATCAAAAATACGTTCAAGAGGCGAGGAGGAGTGCACCGGGCTATAGCCGGGCGCCAGAGCCCAAACGCTAGACCCTGTCTGGCGTTATCCAGGCGTTAGAGTCCAAACGCCAGCCTTAGCCTGGCGTTAGCCAGGCGTTAGAGCCCAAACGCCAGGCCCCTGTTTCGGTGAATTCCGAGTTTTGACGAGTTTAAGTGTTTCCCGGTTGGAATAGAAGTCTCCTACACGTTTAGGGTTCGTCCTAAACATATAAATAGACCCCGTAAACACAACTTGAAGTAGAGTTCGGAGGATTCGAAGGCATACGAAGGATTCGAAGAGAGAAAACCATTGAAATGACAAAACATTGATTTTTACATCTTTTATTCATTACTTTGTAGTTCAATTATGCAATTTATTTTGAGTTTTATTCTTATGAACATGTCTAACTAACTTCTTTAATCTAGGGTTTTGGTAGAACCCGTTGGGGATAAACTTCGTGTGTTATTAATATAGTTGATTGGTTGATTATCTCTATTTTTTCAACTACGTTCTTTTTGTAGTTGATTGAAAGGGCCCTCAATTAACTGTTCCTATTTATTATGTATATACTTGAGAGA